>CM042857.1:16728936-16768303 GCA_023658055.1 Thaleichthys pacificus | reverse complement strand
ATTTACATTTATGCATTTATCAGACGCTTTTATCCAAAGCGACTTCCAAGAGAGAGCTTTACAAAAGAGCATAGGTCACTGATCATAACAACGAGATAGCCCCAAACATTGCGAGCAGCCAAAACATGAAGTATACATTGTGAAAAACCAAATAAGTGCCAAGGGGAAGAACCATAAGAGCATGCAGTTAAACAAGTTACAATTAAACAACATGAAACTCAAAAAGTGCAAGAGTGTACCTGTACGTACATACTATACATGCTGTTCTGTTGGAGTGTATATTAATTGGTCCTTTGCGTTGCCATACAAGTGGTTGCATCCCCGACCAGGGAATATTACTACCCCCTAGATATAAAGAATAACTAAACCTTAATAAACGATTGCAGACATCCGGGAGCCTCCCGCATTTCACTAGCGGCTCCCGGACGCCCGCAAATGCTATACAATCTCCCTGAATTCGGGGATTTTGTATTTAGAGCGAGCGCGAGACTGTGCAATGGTCATTTATGGTCGAAACAGGTGCATATAGCGCGTCCTGATTGCGTCCCGGGGGGGGGGGGGGGGGGGGGGGTACGTGCTGGTTGAGGGGGTACATCATGCGTGCGGATTGCGTCCCGGTGCGGGGGGGGGGGGGGGGGGGGTGGAGAAGCCACCTCCCGGCAATGAGTCTCTGCAGGTTGGGATGTCTGCGATTGTCTGATGTATTTGTGATTGTACAGATGTGACATCCAGTAAAAACAGGATACACAGTCAGTGTTTAAGGACCTCCCACTTGTGCTATTTGACAGGAAGGGGATGTGCTGTGTTATCAGTGGCCAAGGAAGGAGACAGGCTAGGACATTTGACAACAACACTGTTGTCAGGTTGGAATGAAGAGCACAGTCGCATATGCAGTTCAGAGTTTTAATAGTTCTGAGTGACTTTAATAACTTGCACACTAACCACACACTGGATCAAGTCACACTTGTGAAGCAAAGGCAAACTCAAAGTTCATCAAGACAGTTTGTTCGAGGGTAATCCAAATTCGAGGTCCAGGCACAGTCCAAGGTCAAAGTACACAGAGCAGCCAGCAAAGTCGAGGCAAGCAGGGTCAAGCACAGATAAAGAGTTCACGTATCCAAAAGAGTTTCCAAGTAATTCCAAGAGAACTTTCCAAGCACTGAACTGAACCCTGAACTGTTTTCCACAAACAGTTAAGGGTTCCTTTTAAGCATGGCCGCTCACTTCCTCACCAGCTTGGCTGAACCGGCCTTGCTCCTACTCCTTAGTGCCCTCTGCTGTCCTGGAGGGCACGCTGTGTATTGAGTCGTGACAACTGTACATGCTTTTGAAAAAGTAAAAGTGTAGAAATGAAAAAAATATAAAATGTTTACATCCTAGTAGGTCCTCTATAGACTGGGGAGCTATTGCTAACAGCTTTTGATTGTGGGTCAAAGAGATGGCTAGCCTATGACAACCTATCATGAAATAAACTTTCATTCAATACCCTCTGTGCATTAGTGAATGTTTCATTTGAATGTTTAATTTGCCCTGTGCAAGAGTATCCTGATCAGAGACAGGGCAGAGAGAGGAGGGTTCTGGCAGGGCAGGTGATCAGAGACAGGGCAGAGAGAGGAGGGTTCTGGCAGGGCAGTTGATCAGAGACAGGGCAGAGAGAGGAGGGTTCTGGCAGGGCAGTTGATCAGAGACAGGGCAGAGAGAGGACGGTTCTGGCAGGGCAGGTGATCAGAGACAGGGCAGAGAGAGGAGGGTTCTGGCAGGGCAGGTGATCAGAGACAGGGCAGAGAGAGGAGGGTTCTGGCAGGGCAGGTGATCAGAGGCAGGGCAGAGAGAGGAGGGTTCTGGCAGGACAGGTAATCAGACACAGGGCAGAGAGAGGAGGGTTCTGGCAGGGCAGGTGATCAGAGGCAGGGTAGAGAGAGGAGGGTTCTGGCAGGGCAGGTGATCAGAGACAGGGCAGAGAGAGGAGGGTTCTGGCCTTGCAGGTGATCAGAGACGGGGCAGAGAGAGGAGGGTTCTGGCAGGGCAGGTAATCAGAGACAGGGCAGAGAGAGGAGGGTTCTGGCAGGGCAGGTGATGTAGGCTGCAGGTGTAGTTTATCAATAAGTCATTGCTTTTACAATCAATCAGGATCAAAGATGATGCCCAATTCCCTACGGATTCATATCACCAGTTTCATTGTTTGTTTGCTCTGATTCTACTAAGGAACTTGAAGAGGGTTAGATAGATCTGTAAAATGATTAACGAGCCATGCTGTTGTTGGTCATTTATAAAGTTATTCTAAATACTGTAATTTCATAGCCTGGGTGCCAGCCGAACTTAGCCCCGCCCACAAACGTTTTTGGTCGGGAAGTTGGGTCTGGGGTCGCTCGGTTGGGGAAAAACTATGTCCGAACAAGAGCTGTTCGGACCAATCACATTGTCAGGGCGGGCTTTATACGATGATGGACAGATGATCAACAGTAACGTAATCAACCACGTCACCAAAGAGCGCTTGGGTTGAATTTGTTTTCAATAAACAACATACTACGCTGCTCTAATTGGTTGTAGGTATGTCCAATTGAGCGAAGAGCCTTTTTTTTCGGGTTCGGTTGAAACACGCCCCATACTCACTGCCCAACGGAGCGGTATCAGACTAATATTCTGACTAGAATTATGAGTATGACAACGTCAGGCTAGTAATTTCAATGACATTGTTGTAATCCTATAAACTCTAAACATAGATAATCATACATCCACACAGACACACGTCATACGTTACAGATCCATCAAGGTTTTCTAAGAGGAAGTGAGGTAGTGCTCAGTACAGCTGATGGTGCAGTATGATGGAGTGGAGCTTGTTGTAAGAGGAAGTGAGGTAGTGCTCAGTAGAGCTGATGGTGCAGTATGATGGATTGGAGCTTGTTGTAAGAGGAACGACGACAACTGGACACTTCGGTAATGGCGCTCTTGTTGATCATTGCCAGCAACAAGTATATACAATCATTTTGTGAACTTAATATTAAGTTCAGTCAAGACAATCACGTATTAGATTTGAGCATTTATTGATACCATGACATGGACATAGATAAGGGAAGCAACCATAGAGACATAATCCCCATGAAGGATAGAACATACAGACAGCAAGGGGGAGAAGGGGATGGTGGAGGGCGGCAGCAGCACTGATCATACAACAACCGGGGTGAGTGTGCGCTCGGCCTTTGAGGCCGTCTTATCAAACGTGGCCCAATGGGCTTGCGCTGGCTACACGTGTGGTAGTGAGTGGATGACGCGCGCTGCCCGATTGCCTTGCCTGAACTAGCTTCGCTCATCGACTAACTGAAATATTAAATGTCAAATACTTGTATATATTTTGAGATAAGAAGTAGGCCAAATTATATACAGATACAGTATGTCATCACATTGATATCTGACCTTACACAATATGGAACTCAGCATTTATCCACGCAGAATACATGTGAAATGCAGACGGATATAATAAAGCCTTACAGATGGAGAGACTTTCTGACTCCAACTCCATATCCACCTCGGGGCGCTCCCTACGCCTGGATACACACACACATGGACCACACATACACGCACACACACGCACCAGCATGAGAAAAACTGTCCTGTGGGACACGTGCACAGACCCTACCATAGTCATCTTCTGTCATTACAGTAGTGGAGGGTGTTACCTGTCACTCATGAGAGAGTCCAGCTCCTCCCACTCTGAGAGCATCAGCTGTCCCGCCACATGTTTCTATTCGCTGCGCAGCTTTCTACTGAACGCAGCTAACTGACAGAGCACTCTTCTCTTGTCCTCTGGTAGGCAGCCTGACACACATGCACACACACCAGTTACTACTAATCTAATATGTTTTGGTTATTGCTATATGGAACATTTTGTATGTGTGTGTTACCTGCAGCTCTCAGCTCCTTCCTAGCAGCTGGGACAGAGGATGTCTGGGACTGGAGCCCTGAAAGAGAACCCTCCTAAAAGGTGTGTGTGGGGGAGAGAAACATCAGTTGATACCTGTTTTCAGACCATGCTCTCCATACTACATTTATGGTTTATACAAGTGGGTAACTTACAGACAGGGGGTTGGTGGGGCGTTTGCTGTCCATGCTGGGTGGACTGGGGGGCCCTGTGTCTCTCCTGGAGGGTGGGGATGGGGGGGCAGATCTCCCTGCGCACCTGCAGATAGACAGCATGATGGGATCATACTAACATTTCTATTTGTTCAAATCTTTCAGCGACATTTCACAACACTTGTAATGTTACATGCATTCATTCTGTTCGAGTGTTCTCATAGGGCAATAAGTGGTATTCAGCCCTTTCTTGTGTATTTGGATGTTGTTGGTAACCATTAGTAACCATTTTTCGGTAAAGCAAGCTAGGTAATGTTCTTTTCTTTTTATCTGGCTCGATCTGCCTGTGTAAGCCTTGGGAAAGCTTTGTTTTTTCACACTCTTGGAAACTCTTGAAGAAAACGCTGTACTTTAATAAACGGACGTACAAGTTCACGTTCATAACAGACTTTACCCTTCTTCGTCATTGGAGCTACCTAGCGCTACTCCAGTCAATTTAAGAGTGTTTAGCTATCTGGTGATGGACGCCTCGCTACTCGCTCAGGTGCCGGAATAACACTTGACACTGAATCAAACTTCCTAAGGACCTACCATTTATTAACACATAACAAATAACTGGCACTGGAATTTAAAAGATAAGACCTGCACTTTTGACTTTTGTGTTTACAACTTCCAAAGTTTTGAGTGCACATGAAATACAGATGCAACTCAAGGCTTTGTGGTCCTCTCACCTCATTGATGCGTGCCTGTTTCTCTCTATTATGCTGCATCCTCACAGCAGTAATATCCTTCTCCTCCGGCTCTTTCTTCTTCTCTTCCTTCTCCCTTTGCTCCTCTGCAAGATGGATAAGCTCCTTGTCCTTGGTCTTTTTCTGTTGGAAGATGAAGATCCAACTTAATTCTGCTAATAAAATCTGAGTCACAAGAATGCGTTACACTGGTTTACGTTTTATCTACTTTGAAGTCAAGTGTTTATTGGCCACACCGTTAAAATCTACTATAGAGATTGTTTAGCACTTCTGTTATATCCCATAGATAGGAGCAGCTGTTATTCAAGAGTGGGTGGTCCAAATAAGGTAAGTTGTATACTGTATATTACAATACAACATGTGAAGGGTCATTTCTGCCAAATCCATCTTAGTCAATCAGTGCCCAGCTGACCTCTATCTCCCGGCATTTCATCCTCTCCTGCTCCTCATTGTACTCTCTCTGGGTACTGTTTATTGGCCCTTTGTAACAAGTACAAGTACACTGGAAAACATATGTACCTACTATCAACAATCCTTATTTATCAACAATATACATGTATGTATATAGAGAGATATGACAACTATGTGCGTGCATAGTTAATGCATAGTATTAATGCATAGTTCTAGACAGTTACACATGTGTATTACATTCACATTAATGGATGTGCTGTCTGCTATTTGTCAACCGGTGCAACGACTCTCTACCTGAGACTGTGTTGATGGGAGGCAGTCTGTCCTCTCTCAGGATGGGTATGGTGATTTGGGCTCTTTTCTGAGAAGTGTCGGGGTTCAGCCAAGCTTCCTCATTCTGCTTGTTCATCTGCTTCAGGTCAGCTAGACAGGCAAATCATTAGAAAAAAATCACCAGACCAGCAAACCTTTTTACCCCTGATGGTAGAATTGTTTAAAATGTGAGCCTCTACAAAGTGACTATATCAAATCATGTTATTTGTATAGCCCTTCTTACAAACAATGTCAGAGAGGGCTTCACAGATCAGATGAGCACCTATATCGGGGGTACTCAATAGGTGGACCGCGGTCCGGATCCGGACCCAGGCGCAATACAATTTGGACCGAAGACAAAATCAACATTCTAATTTAGTCATGATCCAAGCGAGTTTTCATTGGTGCGTGATTTCACCCCTATATTGTTTTCCTGCTAGATGTGGTTTCTATCTTCTGTGTCCAATCCAAATATCCAATCAGGAGCTGTAATAACTGTAATCACCATGACAACTCACTCAACGTTGGCCACAACCTCTGTGGGTCACGCAGGTTGTGTGTGTCATTCGCAACAATGCAGGCTAATCGATTTGTTAACGGTATCTACCTGTTTCTTCCTTTGCAAAAATCATGGCGTGACAAAACCCAGCAAAAAGCGAAAAGTTGATTCAGAAAATCACAAATTTCAGGCAGAATGGAGTGACAAGTATGCATTTGTGTTGCCGGTGGGGAGCACAAAACCGATGTGTTTAATCTGCAATGAGATGGTTGCCCTTGTCAAAAGTGGTAGAGCTAACGTGAAACGTCACTATGACACAAGGCATAGACACTTTGAACAAAATTACCCCCAGAACTCAAGAAAAATAAACCATCATTGTTCCGGACCCTGGACTGAATGGACATTTGGTGAGTGGACCTTTTGAGTTTCTAATTGAGCACCCCTGACCTATATAGTATGTGGGGATAAGCCTGTAGCTTCTGTGGTCCACCTTGTCCCAGAAACACTTCACACAGAGATATCTCTCATCAATTTAAGACAGATCCACTTATGCGATCCTGAAAGGTGAACCAAAGATGAAGGTAAGTGAAACATGCTACAACGTACTAATGAGGTTTCCCAGGGTGTCTCTGAGGGGTGTGCCGGACCCTCCCCGGCCCTATGGGTCATAGTTTTTCATTTCAGCCTCCCACTTGGCCTCAGCCCGGTCTCTCTCCTCCTTCACCTGCTTCTCCTAGATCTGGAGGGATTTAAGGTTATCAAGGAATATGGTGAGGAATACTGACTACCCTGAAACCATATGTACCTGAGGTTTAAAGATAGACTCAGTATATATTATGACATCATCATAAACATAAGACTGACTTTCACTGGGTGGGACAGGGTCTAAATAGGATCAATTAAACTAACTTACAAATATGTAAAAAATCTATATTGATCTACAACTGCTCTAATGTATCTGACCAAAACATTCACTCCTCCATTCTCTGTACCCTTCCTGTCAAAACATTACATGACCAACATCATTACCCTACTTGTTTAAAACAGACTAATGTAAAACAAGGAATCTCAGTCAACACATCTCAATTTCACCCACAGCAACTCAAACTTGATAAAGATCTTTCCATGTTTAACAGTTCAGTCCATGTTTTGGTGAATTTATACTTTCAATCCTGGACACTTATCTATGAGCCGAATCAATATATTCATAGCATTTGTATTTTAGTACAGTCTCCCAACACATAGAGAGGAGGGGGGGGGGGGGGGGGGGGGGTCACTTGCGGTTCCAGTTCCTCCTGGTACGTTGGTGCCCTCCTCGCCACAGACTCCACCCTTACCTGTCTGGTGGAAACCCTTCCCTTCGGCCAGGTGGTGCACCCCTCTCTGCTCGTTGGTAAACACACTTCCTGTGGAATACTCAGGGGTCTTGGTACGGTCGACACCTGCATATATAAAATATATTACATCCACATGTGTTGTGTGTACATGTGTATTACATTCATATTAATGGATGTGCTGTCTGCTATTTGCCAACTGGTGCAGCGACTGTCTCCCTGAGTCTCCCATGTTTTGCTGCCAACTTATTTTCTAACTGCAATATGTATGTAAACAGAGTGTAAAGTGTAGTTTATGTACGGTAAAATGGATGTGTCTTTTGATATTCAGGATAGTTACATAATTATTGATGCAGGTATACAGGTTGGTTAACATGTGTGTTCATTTTGACATATGTTACAGTTATGTAGTCCACTTTAGTGCATACAGTCCAGTTCACAGTGGCAGGTACAGTACAGTTTATGGTTATACTGTAGTTCAGTGTCATACTGACCAATATTGTTGACTTTGCAAGGCCTTACAAGTTGCAAGGCCTACGTAGTGTGGTCAGTATAGGTTTATAAGGTTAGTATAGGTTATTAGGGGCCAAGCAGAAGCAAATCTGCTGTGGCACCTATTGTTTTTGTTAGTTTTATTATTATTATACATAGCGATTGGTGCGAAGTTATGAAATTTGGCACACTGATTTGGAACGGTCTCCTGATTATGTATCACCAAGTTTCATGTAGATCCATGAAGCACTATAGCGCCACCAAGGTGTCAAAGTTGGAGGTGTGTTTACGCCCATAACTTTTGAACCATGAGACCGTTTTTCTTAAGTGAGGTTTCATCGGATTCCTTAGACGCAGACGAAGTGTCCAGTTGTCATCGTAGCTGACCTTGTTGTTTGTTCCTTGCCCAGACCCCATGGGCGACGCCTACCCGGTGCCCCGTCGCCCTCAACAGAAGCCCCCCCAGATGTTTGCCAGAGAGAGGAGGAGGCTGGCCAAGAACAACAAATTGCACAAAGGAATTTGAGATATCTATCCATGTTAGAAATGCGGAATTCCTCATAATAATACAAGTTTCTTTCCACTGGAGCGAGGTTTAGGGAATACTGGTACAGAGTTTGATCATTAAGTATGAGAGGCTAAATCTCTTCAGGTGTAGGACAGGGAGGCTGCCAGATGATGACATCCTGTCAAGGTGTGGTTGAAGAGGGTGGACCCAAAAGCAGGGAGAGGCCATACAGGATCAACGCTAAAAGCATACTGACACGTAAAGACGCAACCACGCAACAAGGACTGACAAAGGGAGCAACTCGATTTTACCAGCAACTTACCATATATACAGAATATATAAACAAAATGACCAAACTAACCAAATATTGTCATAGAATGACCAAACTAACCATATATACACACAGAAGGACCAAACAAACGAAAGCCTCACACAACACAAAAATTCTTCACAACTGGATCAGGAGACTGCCAGCTCTGAGGCGTCGTAGCAGCACAACAGGTGGGTTCACTGGAGACATACGCATCTTACTCACACAAAGAAGAATGGAGTCAAGGGGACTGTCATGTGCTTGGGTTTTCAACAGAGTAGAAGTTAATGATGACACCGATTGTAAGTATATCCCCTAACTGCTGGTGTCTCCCCTAGGATACCTGTGTGATTATGATGATGAGGAAGAGTCTCCGTGGCTCTGACCAATTTTTGCTATTTGATCTTCTTCATTTCTTTCATCTTTTCGTGAAAGTGTCAATCTTGTGCTTTTAAATAAATAAATCCATGCTTGAAATCAGTGTGTGTATGTATTGACTTGTATCTATTGATTGTTGGCGCAATTACATACATTAGTGTCATTATCGCAAACCTGAAAATAATCACAAGAAAAATGTTTATAAGGTTAGAAATGGTGGTGGGTGTTTTGTAGTGAGAAGGCAAACTCTTAAGACTGATGTTGGTATCTTACAATACCACAAAGCTACTGTTGATCTGTCTAGTGTCAGTTGAGGGCTGCGGGTCCTTTCAATACCTCTTGGCTGTGCAAAGGACAGCTATTTCACATCTTTTCTTAACCTTTTCTTACTTGAAAATGCCATGGCCGTTGGAGGAGTTAGTGTTAATGTCAAGATACCCAAAAGAAGGCAACAACTGAATTGCAAGCCAACTCTTCAAGTGCCGAGGAGGTGAAAACAGCCATTTTATTATATTATTAAATATCAATTCTCTCATTACTTTACGTGTACTTTAAGCAAAATGGTTGCCTAATGCCTAAATGTAAATGTATTGTGTTTCAATTAAGCTTATGTTAGGGATATCGCCAATCCTCTAAACAAATCAAGCTTAATGGTATTTCAGAGTTTGTCAAACTTGAAAACAGGTCATTTTGAACTTAACAGAAGGGTTAATACTTCAAATATCTGGTTGTACAATAATGTGTGTAATATGTCCCATCACAAACTGATGAAACATTGTAGAGCTGTTGTCTCTTCCACCCTCCCAAAATCCCAGTGGACTATTGAGCAGACTGCAGCCTATTATCCACGCTGCTGAAAAGGTGATCGGCTGCAATCTGCCTACCCTCGAGGGCCCTGAGGCGAGCGAGGAAGATTGTGGCCGACTCCTCCCACCCTGGACACTCTGTTCCAGCTATTCCCCTCCGGCAGAAGGCTGGGGTCCATCAGGACCAAAACGTCACGCCAAAAGAAGTTTCTTCCCATCCACTGCTGGCCTCTTTAACAAGGCCAGCAGTGGAGGACTCGCACTGACATAACACTTGTATCTATTATATACAAGTCCATCCACCACCTATTTGCACATGTTATATTGCACCATTTTATATCTTACATATTGTTAGCCGTTTAGTATTAAACTTTATTCTACTTTTAAAATTAAGATCCTATTATTGAATGCACCTTCCTGCCACAGTAAATTGTGTAAACTTACATGGCAATAGAGCCAATTTGATTGAGAGAAAAAAAGAAAGGCCTTGAGCCAAGCTTGCATTTCAAGTGCCAGCAATAATTACTTACAGACGTAAGAACACTATGACCAAGACGTTTGACACGGAAGACATTTGTCTTTTCGTTTAAACAGTGAGGTGGCTCTTAAAAGAGCCTTTGTGGGTTTCGAGATCAGACAAGTCGTCTAGGCGCGCTCTCCGCGGATGCGACGGGCCAGCTGGATGTCCTTGGGCATGATGGTGACCCTCTTGGCGTGGATGGCGCACAGGTTGGTGTCCTCGAACAGACCGACCAGGTAAGCCTCGCTGGCCTCCTGCAGAGCCATCACAGCGGAGCTCTGGAAACGCAGGTCGGTCTTGAAGTCCTGGGCGATTTCCCTCACCAGGCGCTGGAAAGGCAGCTTGCGAATAAGCAGCTCGGTGGACTTCTGGTAACGACGGATCTCTCTCAGAGCCACGGTCCCGGGCCTGTAACGATGAGGCTTCTTCACACCACCGGTAGCTGGCGCGCTCTTACGAGCAGCCTTGGTGGCGAGCTGCTTCCTCGGGGCTTTGCCACCGGTAGATTTACGAGCGGTCTGCTTGGTTCTGGCCATGATACTTGTCTTCTCGAGCTCCGAGTTGAAGTGAAGTCCTGGTAGAAAGAATAAGTACAAGTTTATATGGTCGGTTTTTCGTCCGCTGATTGGACTTCTCTCCCGAGCAGACTGATTGGAAGACCGTCGACACCTTCTCCTTTGGCAATTGGACGCCGGGACTTAGCGTCCGTTCCCGCCCACACTTGAAACCTTCTGGCTCCGCCCTAATCCTTCGCACCGCTGCGCCCAGTGGCGGGCACGTAGTCGTTTAATGAATAAGTACATTAATAAACATGCGGCCTAAATTCATTCTTGCATTTAAAATCGACCTTGTTCACACCAATGACAACCTGAACATACAGTATTAAATGATGTCAAATTACTGCGCATATTAACCCAAAGGAATCCAGCATGTTCCTGACCATTCCTATGGGATGAGCACTGGCTTATACATGTAGAATGAACAGCACAGCAAACCATGTCGGTTTACTTACAGTGGGAGAACTTATGAAAGTGGTTCCAACGTGGCGATAGTCTTATTCTATTATTGATTGTAGTTTTTAATTGACCCGAGTCCTACACGTTATCTAGTGAGAAGTTAAAAACAATGCGCTTTTGAAGAGTGTAGTGGGTGGCTCTTAAAAGAGCCTTTGGGGAAAGTGAAACCAAGGTTTAGTCTTTACTTGGCCTTAACGGCCTTCTCGGTCTTCTTGGGGAGAAGCACCGCCTGGATGTTGGGCAGCACTCCACCCTGAGCGATCGTAACGCCACCGAGAAGTTTGTTGAGCTCCTCGTCGTTGCGGACGGCCAGCTGCAGGTGACGGGGGATGATACGGGTCTTCTTGTTGTCACGAGCCGCGTTGCCGGCCAACTCCAGGATCTCAGCGGTGAGGTACTCAAGCACTGCTGCCAGGTAGACGGGTGCACCAGCTCCCACACGCCGCGCATAGTTGCCCTTGCGGAGAAGCCTGTGAACACGACCCACAGGGAACTGGAGCCCAGCGCGGGACGACCTGGTCTTGGCCTTAGCCCTGGCTTTGCCTCCGGTTTTGCCTCTTCCGCTCATTATGACTATATGTATATTTCAAACGAGTTGTGAAAGGAGCGGTTGGAGCACAGTATTTATAACATAGGTGACGCCAACCGGCGCTCATTGGTTACAATGTCGGTTGGGTCTTGATCTAATCGTAGTTAGCGACAAACTCGGGGGTGGAGCCATTCGCTCTTCCCCAGAAGGGGCATTTGATCGCCTTGTCTCCCTCCCTCCCCTCCTCCCCTCTCTTTGTTCATTCAGTCACTCCTGGTTTTCGGAGCCAATCGCATAAATTAATGTGTCATGATTGGATAAATGAATGGAGAGTCCGCTATACAAATCGTCAATTTGACAACTCCACATATTTACCAGAGATATAGGCATAGAATTTAAACCCAGTTGGTGATGCTGGTTATTATAACATTTCAAGCAACGATAGTTAATGGAGGTAACTCCAGTTCTATTTCGTGGAGCTCCGCCCCATAGGGGAGCTTTGCTCCTATTGGTTTACCCGCTGCCTAGTGCAGCTAATGACTGAAGATCAAAAAGTATACACACCTGTCACTCACACAGGCAGTGGCGAAACTAGAGTTTTATACATGGGGTGGCGCAAGGCTACTTCAGGGGGTCCAGAGTCTTGGGTCACTGTTTTCATTAATATATACAGTATAATCTGGGTCTATAAGTGCTGGAACATCCTAAATATTTTTTGGGAAAAAAGCTCAAGCACCAGGGACTTATAATAGCATTTCTGTGTTACAGAAATAACACAGTGCATAGTTTATTTACAAAACAAAGTGAATTTACACACCCAAAAACACTGCAATTTGACTTGACAGGTAGCAGAAATCAAGCACAAATGGACTTGAAAAATATAAATAACTTGGTGCCCAACCAAGCCAATAAAGCCAAGTCACTAATTTAGTGGCAGAATCCATTGTTATGTCTACAAAATTATTTTAGATATACTATAAATTTAGCTTATAGTATATCTAACTT
Source organism: Thaleichthys pacificus (assembly GCA_023658055.1). Classification (NCBI taxonomy): domain Eukaryota; kingdom Metazoa; phylum Chordata; class Actinopteri; order Osmeriformes; family Osmeridae; genus Thaleichthys; species Thaleichthys pacificus. Next base: position 16,755,363 of record CM042857.1, on the reverse strand, counting down.
GCAAATCCTGAGGATAGCCTACTGTAGGGAGTCAGGTGGCTGAGCGGTTAGGGAATCGGGCTAGTAATCCGAATTCGATCCAGTTCCAGTTCGATTCCCGGCTGTGCCAAATGATGTTGTGTCCTTGGGCAAGGCACTTCACCCTACTTGCCTTGGGGGGAATGTCCCTGTACTTACTGTAAGTCGCTCTGGATAAGAGCGTCTGCTAAATGACGTAATGTAATGTAATGTAGCAGACCTTTCTATGTGACAACGGACATAGTCCATTTGTCCCTCGGGAGTTACCGTAGACTTGATGCTGAACGCATTTGTGAAATCAGTGAGGGCTGTTCGAATAGCGATGTCAAGAAGAACAGTGGTAAAATACAAGTTATGAAAAGAGACCGCGTCCGTGTCTTTTTGTCCACAGGATCATATACAATTAGATCTAAAACGAACTTACAAAGAGCTCGGTTACACTACCAAAGTTGAATTAGTAATGTTGTTAGCGATGCTAGCGTTATTTTGCTAGAGATAGCTAGCCTATAACATTTCACTGGGTCTTGTTCGATTAACTGAAATTATTATGAAATGTTATGTTCTACTAGCCATTTGCCTACTTTAGCAAGTCACTATATTTCCAAGCCCTGATAGTGTAACTGAGACAACACAGTAGCCTAAATAATTACTCTTTCAAGTAATAAGCCCCCGTTCAAGTATTGAGCATTACATTAGCTGCACGGTCTGTAGAGACCACTTTTTTGTTCTAAAACCGGATTATAAACTGCTTCGAAATATAAGCCGCACAAGCACAAGAAAACTGTAAAATCGGAGTACAATTACTGACTGTCTCAGTTTGTCTGTTATTGGAGTCGAAGTTCTAACATTAACTTACACAGCTACTGTAGGATAATCAACATACGTAAAAAATGTTCAGGAAACCCAATGCAAACCTTAAAGGTGACATGACATGCTGTTTTTGGATGCTTTTATATAAGCCTTAGTGGTCCCCTAATACTGTATCAGAAGTCTCTTTCCCGAAATTCAGCCTTGGTGCAGAATTACAGACACTAGCAGTCCCACAAGGAGCTTTCGTCAGACCACGCTGTTTTGGTGTCTGTAGCTTTAAATGCTAATGAGGAGCGGAGGGGCGGCACCATGCGCTAATGTTTACAATGGATGTATCGCAATGGCTGTAGCCCCGTTGCTGTAAGATGCCTCGAATTTGCCCATTCTCATCTGATAACCCTGGTTTGCAGAGGTACACACTCAGTCATTTCAATGAGGGGAAAGGCGGATATCGCGCGCGCCATAACACCAACAGCAGAACGGTTATCCAAATAACAAAGAAGTGTACAACACTCACGTACAGCATATGTATTCACACTTATACTTGATGCTATCTACCTTTCCATAGCGACAGTAACTCAGCTGTTAGCTGCAGAGCTAATGTTACAGCCACATTCTAAGGGTAGCAAGCTAGGTAACCATATACAGTAAAGCTACAAAATGATATAGCTTAGTTAATTTACTTGTCCGAGGTTAGTAGCTGGACGAAGGAGAGTTAGTACTGATCCAGAATTTAATTTCAGCAAGGCCAGTTTTGTATTAGCTCAAGTTGAGGAAACAGTCGTGGCTGAAGTGTTTGGCGCAGACATACAAAACAAATGCGCCTACAACATAAGTTGTGTCGGCGCATTTCCAGCGAAAATAAAATTAAGATACTGATTGTTTAGAGGCTCGGATGAAGGAACTACAAAAAGACTTGTGTGTTGATTTGTACATCCAAGCACTGAGCAACTGTTATGCTTTGTTCGTTTGCTAGCCATGATGTCTCTGCAGGAAAAAACGATATTGCACTCGCCCTTGCACGATCGTAGCTCAGTTCCTCATGGGCGGGCCAGATTATCTGAGCCCGCGCAAGGCTCTTTTAAGAGCCCAATGCCGGTGCCGTTTCTTGGAAGCCGATGGAGACCACCACGAATTCTGTTTCGTGTGCTTGGGACCTCGGCATGCCAGGGACGGTTTGGTGGACTCTGCTTGTCCTGCGCTGGTCTCTCCGTTTCGGAGAGGCGCCTGCGTCACAACTTCTTTCAGGTGGAGGAGCCCCTCGAAGATGTGGTCTCTGCTCTGCTCTCCGAGGAGGAGAGTTCAGAATTTGAGGACTACCTCGAGGCGGCTATTGAGGTGCACGCGTCTGGGCGGGAACCTCAATGGGGCTTTATTCCCAAGCGTGTTGCGCTCAACCCCCCCCCCCCCCCCCCCCGCACTAAAAGGGCGCATGTTGACCTCTGAGGATGACGAAGAGCCGGCTCCCGCCCCTCCCCAGGGCAGACTTCCCGTCTGTCATCGCGAAGGCAGCTGAAATCATGGGCGTTCCCCTGCTGGCCTCTCCTCCTGTGGGTGGGGTTTAATAGTTGTGTAGAATTGTATATGGGGTAAGACTGTTTAGAAACTGTTCATATTTTGTCATCACACCCGATCTGGAGTGTCGGCCAGAACACAGCTTTGGGGCCAGGATCTTCAGGGCAGGAGAGGTGCATAGATGATCCAATGAGGAGACAAGGTTGATTCAATCACTTTGTATTAAAGTTACATGTGAAGTTGAGATGTGGGTTTGGTGTATGTAGTATAGGCCTATGTGTGGTTCTGAAACCAAGGAGAAAACAAGTAGGCTACAAAACTATTACGTAGCCCGCATGCACGAATTTAGCTGACATGTTAACTTAACAGGCTAGTCAGCTCACGGCATCAACAAGCATGTAAATAACTAAAATAAGCCCAAAACATGTAAATACACATTCTTAGGTACGTAGCTACACCATAAGAAGCACAAATAGCATACGTATGCAGGCTCAATGCGAGGTAATTTGCGAGCTAACACAAACGTTAGTTACACAGTAAACGCTAGGATTCTTTCACTCGTCTAACACCAACACCAACGATAAATGCTAAACATCTCTGAACATATTACACGGGTTGATATATGGAATTAGCATCAATTTACATATTTTATGGCCGCACACGTCGAACTAAGAAGGGGTTTCTAACTTGGTCTCAACATGAACATGAGTTTCAGGCATGTGAGACTTTCCTAGTCAGTTAGCAGGGGTTGCATTAAGCCTGCCATGAAATGCACCTGTCTTGTCTGTTCTGTATACATTTAGTCATTTAGCAGACGCTCTTATTCAGAGCGACTTACAGTAAGTACAGGGACCCCCCGAGGCAAGTAGCCTAAGTATGAGTAACCACAGTAAGTTTCAGGCATGTGACACTTACTTAGTCAGAGTTAGCAGGGGGTGCATTGCATTTACATCAAATTGTAAACAAGGCCTGCCATGAAATGCTCTCCCCCCCCCGCATACGTTTATTCCCTTCTACCCCAGCATTATGTACATTTAAAAGCATACATTTTATACCAATACATGTGTATGTAGGCTATAGGTTGGACAGGTCTGAAAACGTGGAGCAAGAATGTTGGTTCGCGTTCATTACTATAGGCCTACGGTTTGAATGACGAATGTTAAGGATTTTGTGATTTTTGAAAATAGCATCTGATATTTAGCCTACACAGATAACCGACATTCTTCTCTTGAATTCTATAACAAAGAAAGTATAATGTGAGACTTGTGTCTCCCCTTCGTTTGGTTGCGATATCAAGACGAAATCCTTCACTCTTTGATTCCGAGTAGTTCGCGGGCGCTCCCGCGAGGGGGTGCCTATCCAGAAAGTCATGCATCGGGTGGCACAACACCTGTTATACGAGTTCGATCTACTGTAAAATCAATCAGATGGTCGGAGACTCATGCAGCCCCGTTGAGGGGGGACTTGCAGCGCTATTGTCAAAGTTAGCAACCAGTTTTAAACCGACATAACGCCTTCAAATGCTACAAATGAAGGTAGTCTACATTGTTATTATTACTGCAATCTTTCGACCTGTGTGTTCTTGTTGAAGCCAGCATGCTAAAGTTAACCTACCCACATAATGGGACCGTGCTAGTTTAGCCAATACCAGCAGGCTAGCAACGCAAAAGTGATATTAACTGATAATAAGTAGGCCCAGTGGCGATTTTAGACCCTTTTTAGGGGTGCTCAAGCACCCCTAAATTTAATCTCAGCACCCCTAAAAATAATAATAATTTAAAAAAAAACATTATTGTTTAGCTATTATCATTTGATACTGGTAGTTCATGAAGAAAGGGACATCCTTAGTTTTTTCATCCATTCAATATTTTGCATAATAATACATAACTGTATTTATTGTTATCCAGTGAAATTAGGGATTTATTTACAGACATGCAAACTCCTCACCTTTAGGTGAGACTCACCTTTTTGAAACCAAAATGGGTAACCTACGTGATTCGTGGCCGTGGCAACCCGTGCTTTACAACTGGTAAAAATGTCTTTATGGTAAAAATAACATGACATTGTTTACAAGAGCACAGACTCTACATAGATCTAGCCTCTTAATTTTGCTCTAAAAGTGCACCAGCTTCATGCGTTTCACTTTAAAATGTAATACGTTTTCTTCCGTGGAGCATGCCCCCAGACCCCCCTAGAGGGTCGGGGGTTCGCTGTATCCTTTTCACCTTTTTCACCCCTGACCTGTTTGCATGCCTGTTATTAACAAGGGGGTTTAACACTTTTGCAAGGCACTGTATTCATGTCACATTGTCATTGGGGTCTGAGCACCCCTAAAGGTCTGATCCTAAAATCGCCCCTGAGTAGGCCTATATGATCCCTTGGATAGTAATATGCCTATCCCTGTAAGCTTGACCGATGTCAGCAGTCAACTAAGCATGGTTAGTGTCTGTATTAAATTGATGAATTACTGTTCAGGAAAAAAAGCACCCTGAAGATACAGATGTAGAGCAGGTTGGTAATGAATCAGCATCAGGGGTTCAGGTGAGAAGTTGAATTGTCCATTTTGGTAAAGATTGCATTAAATCGCAGTTTTTTAAGGGATGTTTAGACAATGTTACCCATGAATGTTATCATTCACACTTATACTTGTAGATAGTAAAAAGGTGCTATAAATTGGTATGCCCAAATGTATGCATCATATATGATTTCATTGCTCAGAAGTCCAGTACAGATGATGTAGGCCTAGTACAGCTCCATAAAACCTGAACCAATTACCTACATATAAAAAAAGAAAAATCTGAACAAACAAGTGTCCCTACCAAAGCTGAGACCAAACCTACGCCCATGAGTTGGGTGCAGTCCCGTTCACCGCTTGGAAGGTCAGTACCAGGGTCTTGAATCTGATACGGGCCGTGATGGGAAGCCAGTGGATGGAGATGAGGAGCGGGGTAACATGGGAGCGCCTGGGTAGATTGAAGACCAGGCGGGCTGCCGCGTTCTGAATCCTCTGGAGAGGGCGGGTTGCGCATGCTGGGAGACCGAGTTGCAGTAGTCCAACTTTGAGAGGACAAGTGCTTGGACTAGCAGCTGGGTGGAGTGCTCAGACAGATATCTCTTGATCTTCCGGATGTTGTAGATGGTGAATCTACACGACCGGGAAACCGCAGCAATGTGGGCTGTGAGGGAGAGCTCGTCATCCATGGTCACCCCGAGGTTCCTGGCAGAGGATGAAGGGGTCATCGTCGCAGATCCCAGGGTGATTGAGAGATCGTGGGAGATGGAGGGTTTGGCCGGGATGATGAGAAGTTCTGTTTTGGCGAGGTTCAGCTGGAGGTGGTGCTTTGTCATCCAGGCGGAGATGTCTGCGAGGCAGGCCTCGATCCTAGGTGAGATCCCCGGATCAGTCGGGGGGAACGACAGGTACAGCTGGGTGTCGCCAGCGTAGCAGTGGTAGGAGAATCCATGGGAGGTGATGATTGGTCCAAGTGAGGTGGTGTACAGGGAGAAGAGGAGCGGTCCAAGGACAGAGCCCTGTGGGACACCAATTGAGAGCTTGCGGGGGTCTGACACTTTGCCTCCCCAGGAAACCTGGTAGGATCTTCCCGACAGGTAGGATGAGATCCACTGAAGTGCAGTGCCAGTGATGCCCATCTCAGAAAGTCTGGCGAGCAGGATCTGATGTTTAACCGTATCAAATACTGCAGAAAGGTCCACAGAATGATGACGGATGACCTCGAAGCCGCTCTGGCAGACTGGAGGGCAGTGGTGACTGATAGGAGGGCAGTTTCTGTGGTGGCCAGTCTTGAAGCCCGATTGGTTGGGGTCAAGCAGGTTGTTCTGAGAGAGAAAGTTTGAGAGTTGGTGAGATACAGCGCGATCAATTGTTTTAGAAAAGAAGGGTAGCAGTGATACTGGTCAGTAGTTCTGGAGTATGGCTGGTTTAAGGGAGGGTTTTTTGAGTAGAGGGCTAACTCTGGCCTGTTTGAAGGCAGAGGGGAAGTGCCAGAAGTAAGAGAAGAGTTAAGGACATGGAGAATATAAGTTATGATGGAGGGGGAGATGGTTTGAAAGAGAGGGGAGGGGACTGGATCAGGGGGACAGGAGGTGGGGCGATGAGAAAGAATTAGGTCAGAGATCTCTGCCTCGGAAAGGGGAGAGAAAGAGTTTAGACATTTAGTTGAGTCAGTCATAGAGGGTGAGTGGGTAGGAACGGTGGGCACAGGGAACTGGCTGCTAATGGCAGCGACTTTTTCCTCCAAAAAGGAGAAGTCATCTGCCGTCAGGGAGGGGGGGGGGGGCGGGGGAGGTGGGTTAAGAAGGGTGGAGAAAAGTTTGTGAGGGTTTGAGGCAGAGTTCATTTTGTTCAGGAAGTAGTGGGTTTTAGCACCAGTTATGTGAGCAGAGAAGGATTTAAAGAGGGAGTGATACTTATCAAGGTCCAGACCCTTTTTGGACTTGCGCCATCTCCTCTCAGCTGCCCGAAGGGTGGACCGTTCTTCACAAATAACATCCGTGAGCAACGGGCAGGAGGGAGAAGATCGTGCAGGCCTGGTTGACAGGGGACAGAGAGTGTCAAGTAATGCAGTTAATATGGATAACAGGGTGTTGGTGGCAGTGTCAGTGGGGTGGGACGTGAACTCGTCAATGGGAGGGAGGATGTTACAATGGAGGAGAAGTGGGAGGGGGATAGGGAGCGGAGGTTGCGACGGAAAGTTACGAGGGGAGGGGAGGTAGGAGGAGTTGGAGGGAGAGAGGGAGATAATTGGATAAAGAAGTGATCAGAAATGTGCAGTGGGGTTACAGATGTTAAGTCAGTGATACAGTTACGTGTCAGGATGAGGTTGAGCTGTTTTCCTGCCTCGTGGGTCACCGGTGTGTTCAGCAGCGTCAGGTCGAAGGAAGTCAGGAGAGACATGAAGTCGACGGCCTGTGTTCCTTCGAGGTGGATGTTGAAGTCCCCAAGGATTATCAGCGGGGTTCCATCATCTGGGAGGACGCTGAGGAGCATGTCCAGCTCTTCCACAAAGTCGGCAAGCGGTCCAGGTGGGCGATAGAGGACAACTAAGATTGCTTTGATAGGATCAGTTAGCATCACATAGTGGTGTTCAAATGATTTGGCTGTGACAGAGAGTGGGGTGGATGTGTATTTAATATGCGGGGAAAGAAGCAAACCTGTCCCACCACCTCACCCGGTTGAGCGGGGTGAGTGAGAGAACGAGTGGTTGACGGAGAGAGCAGCTGGAGTTGCTGTGTTCTCTGGGCGAATCCATGTCTCTGTCAGCGCAAGGGCATGAAGAGAAGCATGGGATGCGAACGCCGGGGTGAAGTCTGCCTTGTTCACAGCAGACTGGCAGTTCCAGAGCCCTATAGAAAGAGAGAGGGCAGGTGGAGAAGATCTGGATAGGTAGTGAAGGTTAGAAGTGGACCGTATATACTTTGTGACATATCTACGTCTGCGAGTGGTGTAATGGACGGGAATGCGGAAGAAACAAATGCTAGCTATGAATATGTTCTAGGTAGAATAGAATACAAATATATTTTATAATTTACTTTTTAAATTGTTTTATTTTTTAGTTTGTTAGTTCCTAGGATTAGTTATACTACTGTACTTTTATACTTTTTGATTGTAGATCCGTGTATGTTTATTGTTTGCACCTTCAGGCCACAGTAAATTCTGTGTTTTTTGTAAACCTACATGGCGAATAAACCAAATTCTGATTCTGAACATTTGAGGGATTGACCAAGGGTCCTCTTATTGACACACAAAACAACAACCTTTCACAAACATTGCTTTAGCCAGTTACGCGACCAAAAAGCTAGATAATTCAATGGTACATCAATGACACACACAGTGAATTGTAATTCCACAGAATTTCATTTAAATTGGTTGGTTCTCACTTAACCGTGGAATATGTAAAATGTTAGTAAATCTAGATATTGTTGCAGATCCGTGTAAAGACAAAGTATCCTGCCTCCACAATTGCAAGTCCCCTTTCCACCATCGTTGCTGTTCCTGTGTAGCTAACTATAGGACTTCCCTTCACTGATTATCAAAAAGTAATTTAGCTTGAAATGTTCATCCCTACTGCATTTCCCAAACAGTGGGCAGCAGTAGCAAGGCAAGTTAGCAAGTTTATTTGTATAGCACATTTCAACAACAAGGCAATTCAAAGTGCTTCACATAAAACCACTAAAAGCATCAAAACATGTGCAAAAGAAAACAAGATTTAAAAACAATTAAGAACATTCAATAAAACATTCAAAATAGTCAAAAAGCAAGAAATAAAATAAAAGTTGCAGTGCAGTTTAAAAACAAATGCAGAAGTGAGATGCAGAAATTGATATCCTTGAATCTGGTTCAATTAAAAGCAACAGCAAACAGCCAATCTGGATTTAAAGGAGCTGAGGGTCTCAGCAGACCTGCATCTTTCAGGTACCTTGTTCCAGGTATGTGGTGCAGAAAAACTGAACGCTCCTTCTCCATGTTTAGTTCTGACTCTTGGAACACAAAGTAGACCAGTCCCAGATGACCTGAGGGGTCGGGAAGGTTCATAAAGTAGCAGCAGATCACAAATGTATTTAGGCCCTAAACCATTCAGTGCTTTATAAACCAGCAGCAGGATTTTGAAGTCAATTCTTTGTTGGACAGGAAAGCCAATGCAAAGACCTCAGAACTGGAGTGATGTGATCCACTTTCTTGGTCTTAGGTGAGGACTCGAGCTGCAGTGTTCTGAATCAGCTGCAGCTTTCTGATTGACTTTTTACAGAGACATGTGAACACACCGTTACAGTAGTCGAGTCTACTGAAGATAAATGCATGGGCAAGTTTTCTCCAAATCCTGTTGAGACATAAGTCCCTGCCTCCTGACTGTGAATCAGCTTAATGTGTAGCTTTAGCTTTACTGTCGATTGTGCTCATTTCAGGGCAGAGCTTGATTGGTCCCCACCCAGCCTTCTTTCTTCATCCAGCCCTTCATCCTTGGACCCTGTTTGTCCACTTAAGCAGGTACAACCACGCTTGCCATACAGACTTTTTGACATCATGTCACTGGAGAAGAAGTTTTAATGCAAGTTGTTTTGTACTACAATAGTTTCAATCACAGCTTTAACAAATACCATTGAGTGAATTATGGTTGTAGTATAAATTATTAAACAACAATTACATGTATTTATTCACTATGACATTATCATAACTTAAGTGACAGGCATCTAGATAAATATTTGAAATACCATAGCTGAAAGTTAATTCAAGATTTAGCTGTATATCATTGCAAATTGTCCAGACTTTTCGAGAGTGTAGGCTACGTATTGTAGTATTAACAATAAATTACGTTGTCCTTTAAATTACATTTCATCAAGTATTTCCATGTAATTAAATTGTTTATCCCCACAAAATGTATTTTTTATAAGACAATGAAGTCAAAACACCGAAAGTGACCATCTACCCAGCATTTACACATCAACAGCGTGCTGTCAGGCCAGTGACATTTTCCCAGACTTGATGACGTTTTCATGGCAGATGGAGAGAAAAGACGGCCGGTTGGTGGAGGTGAGGTGCCTGAAGCTGAGAGAGAAGATCTGGAGCAGAGGGAGGACGGGAGAGTGACTATCATCAACAATGAAGAGTTGTAGAAAAGTTTTAAAGCGATACATAAAAATCGAGTTCCTCCATCGCCAGAAATCGATCAAATGACGATTATGAGCCTGTTTTAGCTATTTAGTCTGAAGTGTCTCAAGCCAGGTGCTTATCAGATGTCAAATAAATAATAATATCAACAAGGACGTCTACATATCTCTGATCAAAGAATAAAACGTAAAATATAAATGTGAACTATAGCCTATTATTTCCGCTCTCTGACTTAAGTTCCCTCCCATTGCAACGCCCTCGAAGTACAGAACTGGTCTCCTTCACGTCCGCTTACTCAAAATAAACATCCCGGCGCTGTGCAAGTGGAACCATTTTCACTGCTGTTAGCTACGTAGCGGTATCATAATGTCAGGAAGAGGCAAAGGAGGTAAAGGACTCGGAAAAGGAGGCGCCAAGCGTCATCGCAAAGTTCTCCGTGATAACATCCAGGGCATTACCAAGCCCGCCATCCGCCGTCTAGCTCGCCGCGGTGGTGTGAAACGTATTTCAGGCTTGATCTACGAAGAGACACGCGGTGTCCTGAAGGTGTTCCTGGAGAACGTCATCCGTGATGCCGTGACCTACACCGAGCACGCTAAAAGGAAGACCGTGACCGCCATGGACGTGGTCTACGCTCTGAAGCGCCAGGGACGTACTCTGTACGGCTTCGGCGGTTAAATCAACATCAAGTACACAAATCGAGGTTCAACACAAAGGCTCTTTTAAGAGCCACCCACATGTTACGCATCAGAGACTTTATTTCCATATTCCGGGTGTTGGGTGTCTAAATTGAGTGGAGCCTTGTGAAAAGAATTGTATATCTATTTATCCTAGGTGAATAAGACACAATGGACACTACTGAGTTGTTTAGTTTCGTCCCCCAGTTTTAGGCGCATTTGAACTCTGTTTCAATACCAGTATAGGCTAGAACATAAATGTATCGCTAATAAAGTATGGGTTATACTGACAATTACTGAAAGTTTCGTTCAAATTCTATTTCGGTGGTCATGGCGTATCGGAATCATTTGAACCAATGGTATTGTTAAGGGGTTCATTATTCAGGCTTCAACTGTTTATAGGCTACTTGGGCTATGGCATCTAGAAATGAGTTATATTAGGCGAACAGGGCGAGAGAGCGTTTGACCGAGATGTATCGGTCTATACTTTGAGTGACTTTAGATAAGAGCATCTGCTCAATGAATGCTTTATTAAAACGTGTTGTAGATAACATTGACCCAGCCCTAGATGCATGGGGGTTTCGTGTGGTACTGCAACAAAACGAAGCTTCTGACGTCAATAACCACGTGTTTCTGGGTAAACTAGGCGGTAAACTGCCCAGGGAGTTGGGCTTAACTTGCGAGCTTGATTCTTTGAAGTGTAAAAGGTACATTGAAGTGTAAAATTTTTTCAAATATTTCCTTTAAGTAATCATGACTGTCAGTTTATGATTACTGAAGGGTAAGGGGGTCGGTAAATCCCATAAATACGCAGTAGATTTCAGAACAGCTTGCAAAAGTCGCTTCCCAGCTGTGTGCAGCGACTAGCAGGAGGCGTGCCTCAAAATGTGCATGTCTCCTGCTACATATAGCTACCCGGTAACCTGCCGCTGTACTCATCATTCGTTTCTGAAAAGCAACGATATTGACAATGCCTGAGCCAGCAAAGACCGCGCCCAAGAAGGGCTCCAAGAAAGCAGTTTCCAAGACCGCCGTGAAGGGCGGCAAGAAGCGCAGAAAGTCCAGGAAGGAGAGCTACGCCATCTACGTGTACAAAGTACTGAAGCAGGTCCACCCCGACACCGGCATCTCCTCCAAGGCCATGGGAATCATGAATTCATTCGTCAACGATATTTTCGAGCGTATCGCCGGAGAGTCGTCTCGCCTGGCTCACTACAACAAGCGATCAACCATCACCTCCAGGGAGATCCAGACCGCTGTCCGCCTTCTGCTCCCCGGTGAGCTGGCCAAGCACGCCGTGTCCGAGGGCACCAAGGCAGTAACCAAGTACACCAGCTCCAAGTGAACGGGCGTCCCTTCACTTTCACCACAAAGGCTCTTTTAAGAGCCACCCACTTGTCCAATTGAGGAAAATCCATTGCACTTGTTTGACTGTATGGCGTGTCTTAACATGAAGCATAAACATTTTTGAGAACCGGGACAGGTTAGTCTATTCTTCTGTACAACTAAAGAAAAAAAGTGTATATTTTTACCCGTAACCACTTTTAAGCATCACATAATTGCTTAAAAAAATAATAATGGTGGATCCCGCCTGATACGTTTTTACCCAAAGCCACGTACAAACAAACTTGTGAGTAGTAGGCTGCTGCAGAACCCCAAGTGTATCGTTTTACGGTATTGCCGTAGCTAGTCAAGGAACAGGCTGTATTTCCTTGTCTCAGCTACCAGGCGCGGTGAAAAAACTGAACAAATACCACAGTGAAAACGATGTCTAAATAGCTTAAGCACAGCCAAACAACATCTCGATAACTATGTATGATGAGCACAAATACTACAGTGCAATACTAACGTCTAGATCCCTCAACAATAATCTTCACATGGTGTTTACAGTAGCCTATGTGCCTGTGTAGCCCAGGTTATGGGAGACAATCTTAAAGAAATTATCTATACATATCACCGATCATTCTTTCCACTCATGTACATATTAATATGTGAATACTAAACAATGGCGGTTGTTTTATTTGTTTATTAGAAATCATGTGCAGTTGGCATCACTGTTGCAACTGTGTAGTTTGTCTCGTGGCTATGTCATCGGGCGCTCAACTTCAGTGGAGAGGCGCGAATGGAGAGACGAAAATATCTAAAAACAAGTACAATGAAGTTCATGATTTGAATTTAATGCAACCTAGTTATCAAACAGTAGAGTATCAAGCACGAACCCGAAAGGTCAACTCTTCATCACTCTCCTCACCGGCTCGTCATCTGCAGCATAGTTGCTGTCTGTAATTCTAATTTTGCTGACAGAATATGCAGCGGAATCCTAAACAAACACGTATCCAGCCTAATGAGAGAAATACAATAAAAAGTCCTCACGACTGCATTCCCCATCACCAACAACATGGACATTCACTAACGAGTCCGGCTCATACTGAGCAGGTTGACCAGACACACAAAGTATCCACGTAATACAGTCACGCTGTAGGCTACTGTTAGTCTTACAGTAAGACCTGTGTCCTTGTAGATAAAAACTATAGGGGAAGGAGAGCGATAAAAAGACCAAGATTTCCCCGGTCCACAGCCACACACTGTTTTGTATCCCCCAAAAGAGACCGATTTTAAAGTCCCTGGTACCCCAACTGTGTATTCTAAAGCAGTTACGTTTTTCGGCAGATTATTTGTTTGACTAGAAAACGTTTGCTCGTTGTCAACGCCAGCAATTTTAGACACTATTGGGGGCTAATGGCACACACAACACGGTGTGAACAGCTCCTTCAGCGAGGCCAACTGCAATGATTTGAGCCGGCCACAACAAAACACAGAGTGCCTTTGGTCCACATACCATCTTATTTTGAACGTTAAAAAGGCTGCTTGCGGCCCTATTTACTTTTAGAACGCAGAACATTTCCAACAGGGATTTGTAGCCCGTTGTTCACCGGAAGAAAACACAAGTGCGAACGGACAACAGCAACAGAGAGAAGCCGGGCCGGGGGTTGAGTCTACACAGTTCTCATGTTGTATTTAAACCCAGGCCCCTGATCGCTGAAGCGCTACTCAACAGCAGAGAGCAGTCTCGCACATTCACATTTCACACGTCCCACGAGCGTTTTAGACATGGCAGAAGTCGCTCCAGCTCCCGCTCCGGCCAAGGCACCCAAGAAGAAGGCGGCAGCCAAGCCCAAGAAAGCTGGACCCAGCGTCGGCGAGCTGATAGTCAAGGCCGTGTCCGCTTCCAAGGAGAGAAGCGGCGTGTCCCTGGCAGCGGTCAAGAAAGCCTTGGCGGCCGGCGGCTACGACGTAGAGAAGAACAACTCACGCGTCAAGATCGCAGTGAAGAGCCTCGTCACCAAAGGAACCTTGGTCCAGACCAAAGGAACGGGCGCTTCTGGCTCTTTTAAGATCAACAAGGAGACTGAGACAAAGAAGCCAGTGAAGAAGGTCGCCGCTGCGAAAGTCAAAAAGGCAGCCGCCAAGAAACCCGCAGTTGCTAAAAAGTCGCCCAAGAAGGTCGCTGCGAAGAAGCCCGCGGCTGCCAAGAAGTCACCCAAGAAGGCGAAGAAGCCCGCGGCTGCCAAGAAGGCAACCAAGAGCCCCAAGAAGGTGAAGAAGCCCGCAACACCCAAGAAAACAGTGACCAAGAGCCCCAAGAAGGCAGCCAAGCCCAAAGCCGCCAAGCCCAAGGCGACCAGGGCAAAGAAAGCAGCGCCTAAGAAGAAGTAAACCTTAGACTGCGTCTGTAACGGTATCACAAAAAAAGGCTCTTTTAAGAGCCAACCACCTCTTTCCTGAAAAGCCATGTCCATGTCGTTTGCCCTTGTACCAAACACTTTCACAGACATGTTGGTGTTTCATCGCTCAGTTAACTTGTAGACTTTGGAACTTTATAACAGGCCACTTCTGTTGCACCTTAAATTTGCTTGGTCTCAGACATAAGCTAAATCGGGTCTGTATGGTTTTGTCTCAGAAGCGTCCTCGTTGACTGGTTGGGTTGACGATCAACAAACGATTTAGAAAATACTTTTGGGGACTAGCCTACTTCAGCATAGTTTCACACTAGCCAAACAGAGTAAGTGGTGGCTGCCACCATGAGAGCAGGGACTCGTTATGGGCAACTTCCTTTTCAAGATGAGGCACAACATAAAGTGGATTGTAGGGTCCGGATGTACATGTTCATGGTTTAACGCGTTTACTGATAATCCAAGTGGATGCGCAGTCAAATTGAACTGTGATACGTGATGAGCTCTAGTCGTGCTGTTTTTAATAAAATAACGAACTGCCCGCTCCAGAATTGAGTGAGAATTGAGTATTCACCCAGACTACATTTACATGTAGTCATTTAGCAGACGCTCTTATCCAGAGCGATTTACAGTAAGTACAGGGACATTCCCCCCGAGTCAAGTAGGGTGAAGTGCCTTGCCCAAGGACACAACGTCATTTTGCACGGCCGGGAACCGAAATGGCAACCTTCAGATTACTAGCCCGATTCCCTAACCGCTCAGCCACCTGACTCCCAGACTAGTTACAATGACATTGTACATTTAGTCATTTGACGCTAGATGGTATGATCTAGAACCGTATGATCCAGAACCATAGAGGGAAATAGTGGTTCTCTCTGTGGCTCTGGTATGATCTAGCGAGAAAACTATGTGACTGATGGAACAAAATCATGATCATTTGAGTGAAATAAACGTTATTTGTTGAAGTGCTTCTTGTAACTGTAGAGCTGCATTGCAATTGTATTTCTGCTATTTGCAAGCTGCCAATGGTTGCTTGAAATGTTATAATAACCAGCATCACCAACTGGGTTTAAATTCTATGCCTATATCTCTGGTAAATATGTGGAGTTGTCAAATTGACGATTTGTATAGCGGACTCTCCATTCATTTATCCAATCATGACACATTAATTTATGCGATTGGCTCCGAAAACCAGGAGTGACTGAATGAACAAAGAGAGGGGAGGAGGGGAGGGAGACAAGGCGATCAAATGCCCCTTCTGGGGAAGAGCGAATGGCTCCACCCCCGAGTTTGTCGCTAACTACGATTAGATCAAGACCCAACCGACATTGTAACCAATGAGCGCCGGTTGGCGTCACCTATGTTATAAATACTGTGCTCCAACCGCTCCTTTCACAACTCGTTTGAAATATACATATAGTCATAATGAGCGGAAGAGGCAAAACCGGAGGCAAAGCCAGGGCTAAGGCCAAGACCAGGTCGTCCCGCGCTGGGCTCCAGTTCCCTGTGGGTCGTGTTCACAGGCTTCTCCGCAAGGGCAACTATGCGCGGCGTGTGGGAGCTGGTGCACCCGTCTACCTGGCAGCAGTGCTTGAGTACCTCACCGCTGAGATCCTGGAGTTGGCCGGCAACGCGGCTCGTGACAACAAGAAGACCCGTATCATCCCCCGTCACCTGCAGCTGGCCGTCCGCAACGACGAGGAGCTCAACAAACTTCTCGGTGGCGTTACGATCGCTCAGGGTGGAGTGCTGCCCAACATCCAGGCGGTGCTTCTCCCCAAGAAGACCGAGAAGGCCGTTAAGGCCAAGTAAAGACTAAACCTTGGTTTCACTTTCCCCAAAGGCTCTTTTAAGAGCCACCCACTACACTCTTCAAAAGCGCATTGTTTTTAACTTCTCACTAGATAACGTGTAGGACTCGGGTCAATTAAAAACTACAATCAATAATAGAATAAGACTATCGCCACGTTGGAACCACTTTCATAAGTTCTCCCACTGTAAGTAAACCGACATGGTTTGCTGTGCTGTTCATTCTACATGTATAAGCCAGTGCTCATCCCATAGGAATGGTCAGGAAAATGCTGGATTCCTTTGGGTTAATATGCGCAGTAATTTGACATCATTTAATACTGTATGTTCAGGTTGTCATTGGTGTGAACAAGGTCGATTTTAAATGCAAGAATGAATTTAGGCCGCATGTTTATTAATGTACTTATTCATTAAACGACTACGTGCCCGCCACTGGGCGCAGCGGTGCGAAGGATTAGGGCGGAGCCAGAAGGTTTCAAGTGTGGGCGGGAACGGACGCTAAGTCCCGGCGTCCAATTGCCAAAGGAGAAGGTGTCGACGGTCTTCCAATCAGTCTGCTCGGGAGAGAAGTCCAATCAGCGGACGAAAAACCGACCATATAAACTTGTACTTATTCTTTCTACCAGGACTTCACTTCAACTCGGAGCTCGAGAAGACAAGTATCATGGCCAGAACCAAGCAGACCGCTCGTAAATCTACCGGTGGCAAAGCCCCGAGGAAGCAGCTCGCCACCAAGGCTGCTCGTAAGAGCGCGCCAGCTACCGGTGGTGTGAAGAAGCCTCATCGTTACAGGCCCGGGACCGTGGCTCTGAGAGAGATCCGTCGTTACCAGAAATCCACCGAGCTGCTTATTCGCAAGCTGCCTTTCCAGCGCCTGGTGAGGGAAATCGCCCAGGACTTCAAGACTGACCTGCGTTTCCAGAGCTCCGCTGTGATGGCTCTGCAGGAGGCCAGCGAGGCTTACCTAGTCGGTCTGTTCGAGGACACCAACCTGTGCGCCATCCACGCCAAGAGGGTCACCATCATGCCCAAGGACATCCAGCTGGCCCGTCGCATCCGCGGAGAGCGCGCCTAGACGACTTGTCTGATCTCGAAACCCACAAAGGCTCTTTTAAGAGCCACCTCACTGTTTAAACGAAAAGACAAATGCCTTCCGTGTCAAACGTCTTCGTCATAGTGTTTTTACGTCTGTAAGTAATTATTGCTGGCACTTGAAATGCAGGCTAGGCTCGAGGCCTTTTCTGTTTCTCAATCAAATGGGGTTTATTGCCATGCAAGTTTACACCATTTACTGTGGCAGGAAGGTGCATTCAATAATACAGATCTTAATTTTAAAAGTAGAATGTGTAAAGTTTAATACTAAACAGCTAACAATATGTAAGGTATAAAAAATATATATCAATATAAAATGGTGCAATATAACATGTGCAAATAGGTGGTGGATGGACTTGTATATAATAGATACAAGTGTTATGTCAGTGTGAGTCCTCCACTGCTGGCCTTGTTAATGAGGCCAGCAGTGGATGGGAAGAAACTTCTTTTGGCGCAATGTTTTGGTCCTGATGGACCCCAGCCTTCTGCCGGAGGGGAATAGCTGGAACAGAGTGTCCAGGGTGGGAGGAGTCGGCCACAATCTTCCTCGCTCGCCTCAGGGCCCTCGAGGGTAGGCAGATTGCAGCCGATCACCCTTTTCAGCAGCGTGGATAATAGGTTGCAGTCTGCTCAATAGTCCACTGGGATTTTGGGAGGGTGGAAGAGACAACAGCTCTACAATGTTTCAGTCAGTTTGTGATGGGACATATTACACACATTATTGTACAACCAGATATTTGAAGTATTAACCCTTCTGTTAAGTTCAAAATGACCTGTTTTCAAGTTTGACAAACTCTGAAATACCATTAAGCTTGATTTGTTTAGAGGATTGGCGATATCCCTAACAGTAAGCTTAATTGAAACACAATACATTTACATTTAGGCATTAGGCAATCCATTTTGCTTAAAGTACACGTAAAGTAATGAGAGAATTGATATTTAATAATATAATAAAATGGCTGTTTTCACCTCCTCGGCACTTGAAGAGTTGGCTTGCAATTCAGTTGTTGCCTTCTTTTGGGTATCTTGACATTAACACTAACTCCTCCAACGGCCATGGCATTTTCAGGTAAGAAAAGGTTAAGAAAAGATGTGAAATAGCTGTCCTTTGCACAGCCAAGAGGTATTGAAAGGACCCGCAGCCCTCAACTGACACTAGACAGATCAACAGTAGCTTTGTGGTATTGTAAGATACCAACATCAGTCTTAAGAGTTTGCCTTCTCACTACAAAACACCCACCACCATTTCTAACCTTATAAACATTTCTCACCAAGGTTCACCATGGCTGTGATTATTTTCAGGTTTGCGATAATGACACTAATGTATGTAATTGCGCCAACAATCAATAGATACAAGTCAATACATACACACACTGATTTCAAGCATGGATTTATTTATTTAAAAGCACAAGATTGACACTTTCACGAAAAGATGAAAGAAATGAAGAAGATCAAATAGCAAAAATTGGTCAGAGCCACGGAGACTCTTCCTCATCATCATAATCACACAGGTATCCTAGGGGAGACACCAGCAGTTAGGGGATATACTTACAATCGGTGTCATCATATTAACTTCTACTCTGTTGAAAACCCAAGCACATGACAGTCCCCTTGACTCCATTCTTCTTTGTGTGAGTAAGATGCGTATGTCTCCAGTGAACCCACCTGTTGTGCTGCTACGACGCCTCAGAGCTGGCAGTCTCCTGATCCAGTTGTGAAGAATGTTTGTGTTGTGTGAAGCTTTCATTTGTTTGGTCCTTCTGTGTGTATATATGGTTAGTTTGGTCATTCTATGACAATATTTGGTTAGTTTGGTCATTTTGTTTATATATTCTGTATATATGGTAAGTTGCTGGTAAAATCGAGTTGCTCCCTTTGTCAGTCCTTGTTGCGTGGTTGCGTCTTTACGTGTCAGTATGCTTTTAGCGTTGATCCTGTATGGCCTCTCCCTGCTTTGGGTCCACCCTCTTCAACCACACCTTGACAGGATGTCATCATCTGGCAGCCTCCCTGTCCTACACCTGAAGAGATTTAGCCTCTCATACTTAATGATAAAACTCTGTACCAGTATTCCCTAAACCTCGCTCCAGTTGAAAGAAACTTGTATTAGTGACTTGGACACTGTCAAAATGGACACACACACACACACTGTACACAGTACTTTCAGAAGCAGTAATTTAACACAATTACCCACATTAGTACTGTGTGTACGTCTGTGTGTGCTATGTCCCCTCCCTTCACCCTCCCTTCTCTCTCCTCTCCTCCTGTCCTCCCTTCTGTTTCCACTCCTCCTCTGTCCCCTGCCATGCCCTTCCTTCTCCCCTCTCTCCCTCTCTCCTCCCTTCATTCCCCACCCCTCCCTTCTCCCCCCTCCCTTCCCTCACGTCTCCTCTCTTCTCCTTTCATCTCCTCTTCTCCACTCCCCTCCCCTGTCTCCTCCACCCCTCCTTTCATTCCCTCTCCTTCCCTCCTTCTTCTCTCTCCTCTCCTCTCCTCCCTCTCCTCCTCCCATCTCCTCTCCACCCCTCTCTTCCCCTCTGGATGGATGGATAGTTGAGAGAGAGAAGGATGAGGGTAGACAAGGGAAGGAGTGGAGGAGTGGAGGAAGGAGGAGAGAAGGGTGGGATAGAGAGAGAAAGAAAAGGGGGGATGAAATGGAATGTGGAGTGAACATGAGGATAGAAAGATGGAGGGATAGGGGGCAGATCTCTCCTCTCTATGAGAGGCTGTCTAGTGCCAAACTACTGAAACACTTGCTCATACACATACACTCATCACTTGTGCTTTAGTACTATTTTACTGATGTCATGCTAATACATCCTGAATTAACATATTAAAATAAGTCATTTTAATGAGCAATTCATTCATTTGGAAGAGAGAGTAAAAGGATTTGGACTGATGACTGGATGTGTATGAGTGTTTCATGGGGTAGCACAAGTGATGAGTGTGTGTATGAGCAAGTGTTTCAGTAGTTTTGCCCTAGACAGCCTCTCATATCTCATAGATCCCACCCTCTCCTCTCCCTCACCACTCCCCTCTCCACCTGTCCTCCCCTCCTTCCTCCTCCACTCCCTTCTCCTCCAGCTCCCCTCTCCTCCTGTATTGACCTCCTCTCCTTCTCTGTCCTCCTGTCCTCTCCTTTCCTCCTCTCTGATCCTCCTCTCTCCTCCTCTCCTCCTCTCCTCCCCTCCTTTACTCCTGCTCTGTTCTTCTGTCCTCTCTTCCTCCCAGTAGCTGGTGTGTGTGTGTTTCCTTTGCCCCTCACCCCCCGCTCCCTTCCCTCTCCACTGCCCTACCCTCTCCTCTTGTCCTCCTCCCCTCTTTTCCCCTCCTCCCCTCTCCCTTCTACCTCTCTAATCTCCCAGTTCCTCATCTCCTTTCATCCCCTCTCCTCTTGTCCTCCCCTCCTCTCCTTTTCTCTCATCTTCCTCCCTGCTGCTCCCTCTTCTCTCCTCCTCCTCTCTCCCCCTCTCCTTTCTCATTTCCTTTCCTTATCTCCTCCCTTTCCCACGCCTCCTCCTCCGTTCCTCTCTACTCCATTCCTCCGCTCCTCTCCTCCCTCCCTCCCTCCCTTCTCATCTCCTCTCCTCCTTTCATCTCTCTCCTCTCTCCCCCTCCCCTGCCTCCTCCACCCCCCCTTCTCCCCTCTCCTCCTCCCCTCTCCACCATTCATTGAGATGATGGTATGGAGATCCAGAGAGAGGGGGTGACCATGGTAACAAACTGGTTGTAGAGGAACACAGGATGGATAGTTGAGAGAGAAAGGAGGATGAGGAGAGAAAAGTAAAGAGTAGAGAGGGGTGGGATAGAGAAAGACAGAAAAGGGGGAATGAAATCAAATGAGGGAGGGAGAACAGAATGAGAGAGAATGAAAGGGGGAGAGGAAGAGAGGAATGGAGGTAGGGACAGAGAGCAGGGTAGAGAGGTTGCAACAGAAATAGAGATATAAAGAGAGAGAGAGGAAGGGTGGAGAGAGAGGAAGGGTGGAGAGAGAGGGGGAGCAGGAAGAGGGAGGGAGAGAGAGAGGAGGAAGAGAGAGAGAGTTAGGGTGGAGAGAGAGAGAGAGAGAGAGAGAGGAGGGAGAGAGAGGGAAGGGCGGAGAGAGAGAGAGAGAGAGAGAAGAGAGAGTAAGAAAAGGGGGATTAAAATAAAATGTGAAGGGAACAGGAGGATGATAGAAAGATGGAGTGATGGGGGCATATCAGGGTAAGGAGATGAGGGATTGATGGAGAGAGTGAGAGAGAGAGATGAGAAAGAGAGATGAGGAGGGAGAGAGAGAGAGAGAGAGTGAGAGAGAGAGAGAATGAAAGGGGGAGGGCAGGAAGAGGGAGACATTCTAATGTGAATGATGATGATCAGTAATATATTGTGTCTTGGTCTCCCCCATCAGATGCCTGTGAGCTCACACTGGACCCAAACACAGCATGCCAGAGAACTCTCTCTGTCTGAGGAGAACAGAAAGGTGACAAGGAGGAGAGAGCAGCAGCCGTATCCTGATCACCCAGAGAGATTTGAGGACTGTGCACAGGTGCTGTGTAGAGAGGGTCTGTCTGGGCGCTGTTACTGGGAGGCAGAGTGGAGTGGAAGAGGGGTTTATATAGCAGTGACATATAAAGGAATCAGCAGGAGAGGAGGGGTGGTGACTGTCTGCTTGGACACAATAACAAGTCCTGGAGACTGTACTGATGATAACAGTTACACTGCCTTGCGCAATGATAAGAGCACTGCCGTACCTGCCCCCCCCCCCCCCCCCCCCCCTCCAGCTCCCACAGAGTAGGAGTGTATCTGGACTGGCCGCCGGCACTCTGTCCTTCTACAAAGTCTCCTCTGACACACTGACCCACCTGCACACATTCCACAGCACATTCACTGAGCCCCTCTATCCTGGGTTCTATGTTTATGATGACTCCTCAGTGTCCCTGTGTCAGGTAGAATAGCCCAACACCACTCTCACACACTGTGCTCACATAGATGTCATTGAAGATTGAACTGTACACAGTTGGAATTGATATCCCAGAGTGTTTGTAAATATTGGGGTGTGTAGAATGTTTGTTTGGTTTTAATTGTTGACAAGCAACAATCCTGTCTTTGATCTCAGTTCCACTGAATGTGATAAACTAAATAATGTCTTACTGAATAAATACTGTGTGTTTGTTGGTGATCCAGTGGCCCTATAGAAACACACACACATGTACACACACACATGTACACACACACACGTAAACACACACACATGTACACACAACACACACACTGGAAACATTACATTTAAGACCAGTAATATGACAGTATTACCCACTTGATTATACACTGTCTGTGTGTGTGTATAGTGTGATCCCCTCTCTCCCTTGACCTGCCCCCCCCCACCTTCCCTCCATACTCTCTCCCCCCACCTCCTCTCCCCCCACCCTCCCTCCCTACTCTCCCCCCCACCTCCCTTCCTACTCTCCTTCCCTACTCTCTCCCCCCCCCTCCCTCCTACTCTCTCTCCCATCCCCCCACCCTCCCTACTCTCCTCCCCGCCACCATCTCTCTCCCCCCCACCCTCCCCTCCGTACTCTCTCCCCCCACCCTCCCTCCCTACTCTCTCCCCACCCTCCTCTCCCCCCCTCCCTCCTACTCTCTCTGTCCACCCACCCTCCCTCCCTACTCTCCTCTGTCCACCCTCCAGCCCTACCCTCCCTCCCTACTCTCTCCCCAACCCTCCCTCCCTACTCTTAACCCTCCCTCCCTACTCTCTCCCCCAACCCTCCCTCCCTCCCTACCCTCCCTCCTCTCTCCACCACCCTCCTCTCCCCCCACCCTCCCTCCCTACTCTCCCCCACCCTCCGCACCTACTCTCTCCCCCCACCCTTCCTCCCTACTCTCTCCCCCAACCTGCCTCCCTACTCTCCCCTGTTCAATGAACTGATTTAAATGGGAGCGCTACAGATTTCACACTGCAATGTTTTTGTCTTTTATGTCTTCTTGCTTGTATATTTGTCAGGTTTCACAGTAGAAGTGGACTCTGCAATTTCTGAGTTGTGTTTAAAGAATAAAGAGGTTTTATACA
Source organism: Thaleichthys pacificus (assembly GCA_023658055.1). Lineage (NCBI taxonomy): Eukaryota > Metazoa > Chordata > Actinopteri > Osmeriformes > Osmeridae > Thaleichthys > Thaleichthys pacificus. The sequence continues at coordinate 16,732,029 of CM042857.1, read as the reverse complement.
GGATATAGAAGACATGCTGTGTGTTTGTTGTGATCCAGTGGCCCTATAGGACACCACCACACATGTACACACACACATGTACACACACACATGTACACAACACACACGTAACACACACACATGTACACACACACACACACTGGAACATTACAGTTAAGACCAGTAATATGACAGTATTACCCACTTGATTATACACTGTCTGTGTGTGTATAGTGTGATCTCCCCTCTCTCCCTTGACCTGCCCCCCCCCACCTTCCCTCCATACTCTCTCCACCCCACCTCCTCTCCCCCCCACCCTCCCTCCCTACTCTCCCCCCACACTCCCTTCTACTCTCCTTCCCTACTCTCTCCCCCCACCCTCCCTCCTCACTCTCTCCTCTCTCCCCCCACCTCCTACTCTCTCCAAGCCAACCTCCTCTCTCCCCCCCACCCTCCCTCCGTACTCTCTCCCCCCACCCTCCTCCCTACTCTCTCCCCCACCCTCCTCTCCCCCCCTCCTCCCTACTCTCTCTGTCCACCCCCTCCTCCCTACTCTCTCCCCCACCCTCCAGCCCTACCCTCCCTCCCTACTCTCTGCCCCAACCCTCCCTCCCTACCTTACCCTCCCTCCCTACTCTCTCCCCCAACCCTCCCTCCTCCCTACCCTCCCTCCTCTCTCCACCACCCTCCTCTCCCCCCACCCTCCCTCCCTACTCTCCCCCCACCCTCCCTCCCTACTCTCCCCCCACCCTCCCTCCCTACTCTCCCCCCACCCTTCCTCCCTACTCTCTCCCCAACCTGCCTCCCTACTCTCCCCCCACCCTCCCTCCCTACCCTCCCTCCCTACTCTCTCCCCCAACCTCCCTCCCTACTCTCCCCCCACCCTCCCTCCCAACTATCTCCCCCCACCCTCCCTCCCTACCCTCCCTCCCTACTCCCCCCCCCCCCTTTCCCCTACTCTCCCCCCCACCCTCCCTCCCTACTCTCCCCCCACCCTCCCTCCCTACTCTCTCCCCCACCCTCCCTCCCTACTCTCTCCCCCAACCTGCCTAACCCTTGGAGTGATGGAAGTCCAGCTCCCCCTTGTCAGAGTCCAGCTGCACCCTGATGCTCTGGGGTCTCCTCTGCATCCTCTGAGCTCATCTCCTCCCTCCACTTCAAATGCACCACTGTCCTGCATTCAAACCACCTGCCTTATGTGGCTGGTGCATGCGTCCCCCCTCCCCTTCCTGTGTACAGACTCTTTAGCTCCTCCCATGTTCCATCTAGGATGGTGTCCAACCTCCACCTCCCACCTGTGCATCCCTGAACTGAAGCCCTTAGAACCCAGAGCATTCCAATACTTCCAAAACCTCTCTGGGTTGTCAGGGAGCTGCTGCCATGTGTTGTGACATGTCACTCTGGTCACATCATCAGACAGAGAGAGACAAGGATGTGCAGTGTTGGGGTCCAAAATCACAGGAGCTGCAAAACAAAGCCAGAAGATTTCTACCCATTAGATACTCAATACACCAATAATACAATATATGTTTACTTTGATATGAATCGGTCAACTTGCTCACTGACTGCACACCTTGTGGTGAAGAGTGGTATTGCTCTGTGCAACAGGAATGTGTTTACAATCTGCAGAGCTACACGCGTTGTTCCATGAACCAGTGTGAGCAAATGCTGAGTGTGCCCAGAGTGGCCCCCACAGTCGTACTGACTTTGCAAGGTGAGTTAGCAGGTGCACATGACATGACATGGATGCTTCCCCAGACAGCAACTGAAACCTTGTCCCAAACTGGACCAGCATGTTATCTGCTTTGTTGATGTCTTGGAAGGTGACCTTCTCTTTCAGAAGTAGAAACACTGCTGACACCAGAAGGCCTGGGTGCTTCACACAGCTTGGTTGAAGTTCACCATTCAGGACTGGCAAGCTGTAGAACAGGAGCCGTGCTCGCCACTCTGAGGCTTTCCAGGACTTGAACTCTGCAAGGAGTCTGGGTAGTCGTGTTATTAAAGCCACGTGTGGTGGCTTTATATCCTTGATCCTGTTGTTTCAGCACCCTCGTGTAGTAGGGTGGATCACTACTGTTCAGAAAAAGCTCTGCAAGCTGTCTAATGACACCAAGTAAGACAGCATTCATCTAGTCTGGATCAAAGCCCACACTATACCAGAATAAAGCATGTATGAGTGCTGATGTTCCTTCACTCCCCTTCCACTTGTGTTTGGTGCTACTGCTTGCTATGCATCTGCCAGCATGTTCTTTACCTCTCTGTCAGGATGTTCTGTAGCAGCACAGTGTACTTCACCTGTTTCTCTACTGCTTCTTATGTATCTTCCAGCATGTTCTTTACCTCTGTCAGGATGTTCTGTAGCAGCCACCTGTTTCTCTACTAGAGTAGGCCTACCAGGATGTAAACAGAACCACAACCAAAGTACCATTTCAACTGTGTGGTGTTTTGCATGGCTGGTCTAGCCTTTACATCTACACAACCACATAGTCCAACAATGTTGCTGTTCACACATGTTCCAGTTTTTCTCCAAGACACACCTTTGGATGCCAGTGTTTTGGCCTGATCAACACAGTCAGAAAAAATGGACACGAGTGTCTCTTGAGCACCAAACCAAAGGCCCGCAAGCTCTCCCTTCTGAGATCTCCTTCTGGGAGGGAGCTTGTTTAAATGCAGCTGTATCGACCATATAGAACATCTGGAAGACATGTACACAGGTGAGCCGTCAGAATTGAAATGAAAAGACAAATTGTTTGGATCTGACAGAATTCCACCAGGTTTTGATACGTTTTGATATCTTTCACCATCATTTACATTTAGTCATTTAGCAGACGCTCTTATCCAGAGCGACTTACAGTAAGTACAGGGACATTCCCCCCGAGGCAAGTAGGGTGAAGTGCCTTGCCCAAGGACACAACGTAATTTTGCACAGCCAGGAATCGAACCAGTAACCTTCAGATTACTATCCCGACTCCCTAACCGCTCAGGCTGACTCCCTATATGTCCTATCATATATGTCCGAGGTGACATGTTCATTCTGTGGCCTTTGGTGTCTGTAGCTCATGCTGTTTTGAATTAGAGAATTCTAAAGCAGTGCCTGAATTTGAGGTGCAACTG
>CM042857.1:16702836-16728836 GCA_023658055.1 Thaleichthys pacificus | reverse complement strand
GAGAGGTCTACAAGATGCAGTCTGTGTATATAGGAGAGGTCTACATGATGCAGTCTGTGTGTATAGGAGAGGTCTACATGATGCAGTCTGTGTGTATAGGAGAGGTCTACAAGATGCAGTCTGTGTGTATAGGAGAGGTCTACCATGATGCAGTCTGTGTATATAGGAGAGGTCTACATGATGCAGTCTTTGTATATAGGAAAGGAGTTGTAAACATAATGGGATATATCATTCCTTTCAGACAGAACAGTGATGATCCTGACTGAACCATACAGACAGGTCATTCTCTCTCTGTTCCTTTCAGACAGAACAGTGCAGGGGGGCACATAGGGACCACCACCCTTTTCTAATCACTTCTCTCTCTCTTTTTCTGACCACACATTACATTCTTGCCTGTCCAGGTAATATTGAAACCCTTTCATGTATGAGGAAATGTAGTATTGTTCATACCCTCTCTCCTCTCTGACAGTAAACGTAGTAACAGTGATAACTAAATTACATCTTCTGTGTTGTCAACCTCTGTGTTCTGTGTAAACTATGTAATGAATGAGGAAACACCTGTAGTTTAGCCCAGGCAGCACCAGCAGTTATGGATCCCATGACAAAGTACTGGGTAACTGGTTAGTTTGGGATTTGAAATTGTAACTTTGCTTTGGGTATATTTCTAAAGGTATATGTCGATGTAGACAGTAATATGGACTATGACACCTATTATGTCCAGAAACATGACCTGTCCCTTATAAATATAATCATTCCACTCATGACACTTCACGCCAATGAATCATTCAGCAGTGTACAAAGAAAAGTAGAATGGAGCAACAAAAACACACTATCTAAGCTAACCCTACACTGCCAGTGTTATAAACTAAACCTTACTTGTTAGGCCCTCTGTAACAAAACCTATTTCTAAGATAAACTTAACCCTACACTGCCAGTGCTAGCTAGTTTAATCTACTGTCTGGAGGTGCTCAAAATAAAATATAGAAATGGATATTAATCATAACGACATTTTGTATTTATCAATTATTCTTCAAGACAATGTCATTTTCCTGTCAATCAGCACCCTCCCCCCTCTCTATCTCCACTGTAGAGTTTAGTTTGATTCTCATCTATCTGGTTTTATCCATTTCTACATTCCAGTCCTGTACTGCTACAGGGCTCTGTAGAAACCATGTCATGTATGAGGAAATGTAGTTTCACTTGACGCTCCCAGTAGGAATGATGGGTGTTGGGTGGAGTTGTGAGTCTCATGACTTATAGAATGATGGGTAAATACAACGTGATCTAAACAAATTATTTTAAAAACCTCTGCCAGTCTGATGTACAATAACCCCTAATCATTCCAGACACATAACTTGTCACCCAGTGCAAATGAAACATTCACCAATACACAGAGTAACACAGTGGAACAGGTTTACACTAGATGGTGTATTGAATGAAGGTTTATGTCATCATAGGTTGTCATGGGCTCGCCATCTCTGACCCACAATCAAAAGCTGTTAGCACTAGCTCCTCAGCCTATTGAGGACCAAAGCACTCTAAATATGATATACAAATATAATATTCTTTAAACCCTTAATGACACATACAGTGTTGTTGTCAAATATCCTAGTCTGTCTCCTTCCCTGGACACTGATAACTGATTAAACAGTACATCCTCTTCCTGTTGATCAGCACAGGTGGGAGGACCTTAACCACTGACTGACATTGTTGCCAACACACAATAGCCTATGGTAACATTTACAGACACAAAAGACATGTTTAACAGACATGAAATCATGTTATATTGTAGTCTAGGATCTATGCTGATAAACAAACACATGTTCAGTATTTGAAAGGATCAGACATCAGACCAGGGTCGGGGTGCTAATTTACTTAATCATAACCTATTCTGGACTGACAGTAAATCCTTCACTCTCCAACATATGAATAAACAGAATACTGACCTTTATAAAACTCTGGTTTCACCATCAGCCTCCTCTCTGTGCTCCATCTGGCTCTGTGTGTGTCTGACAGTAATGCTGACAGTCTGATCACTTGTAGTGCTGCCTTGTACTCATCTGATCCCAACATTAAAGACTGCTCTTACTGCTGTTGTTATTGTTACTGTTCATGGAACATACTGTAGATATTTGAATGTGTCACACCCACATACATACACACACACTTCCTTGTTGGACCAGTTGATCCTGTTTGGAGTCTCATTACTGGAACTTATGTAAGGGTGCATGCATGCCCAATGTGAGGGGATATAGGGGGAGGAGAGGAGAGCGGAGAGGAGGAAGAGATTGGATGAGAGGAGGAAGGAGAAATAGGGGAAGGTGGGAGGGGTGAGAGGGGGAGGTACAAATACCAGGCTCTGAGATAAACAATTACAATTTAAAGAGATAGAAATAAGGTGAGAGGAAGGGAGAGAGAAATAGAAAGAGGTGGAGAGGAAAGGAGAAAGATAGAGAAGGGGTGAGAGTGGTGGAAATCTGAAGACACTGTGTACTTGAATAGTCAGGATGCTGGATTAATACAAATTATTTATTCTGTACACTACATTACCTAACAGAGCGTTCTGTTGCCCCACGTCATTTCTGCAAAGTCTGTGGATGTTCCTTGACAATAAACATAAAAACCAAGTCAAATTACTCTCAAAGCCACATCAATTCTTTCACAAGAGGAAAGAAGAGAGATTGAGAAGGGGTGAGGAAGGGAGAGAGATAGAGAGGTGGTAAGAGGAAGGAAGAGATTGTGTTCCATTGTTGACTGTGTGTGGTTGTTGTGTGGTAGAGGGGTGAACACAGACACACACAAACAGGAGGCCCAGACAAGTGGTTCACAATGCAGCCATGTCCTAGTGCTGCCCCCTAGTGGTGCTACAGGACACTTGTCTCATTGAAACAATGTCAAGACTTTACAAGTGTTTCGGTCCTCAATGTGTTTCTTCTGGTATTAGTCACCTCTTCAGGGGCCCTAGTATTAGACCAGCTGGACACAACTGAAAGCTTGCCACCAGCCTGTTGGTCATGTGATTAGAGAGCTGGGGGAGCTGCTATCGAGCAGTCAGAGACACACCTGGTATGAATACAGCCTTGGAGAGGAGGGCAGGAAGTGATCAGTTCCCCCATAACCACCCAGGGTGGAGGGAGGACCTACATACCAGACGTAGGTCAACCAGGTGTTCCACCCTGGAGAAATGGAGAAGCACAGTATTTAGCTGTGGCTGGGAGGGATCAGCCAGGGGCTCAGTATTTAGCTGTAGATGATGTAGGCTACACCTCGTACCTCATCAACAAGGTAGAGCAGGTAAATGATGTAGGCTTCACCTTGTACCTCATCAACAAGGTAGAGCAGTAGCGGGCCACAAACAAAGAGGTGTTACCCAGATTAAAATATCTGTTTAACAAGATCTTTAAACACAACTCAGAAATTGCAGAGTTCCACTTCTACTGCGAAACCTGTCAAATATACAAGCAAGAACACATAAAAGACAAAAACATTGCAGTGTGAAATCTGTAGCGCTCCCATTGAAATCAGTTCCTTGAACAGTGCAAGATTTTTTTTATCAACATACCAGTTACACCTCAAATTCAGGCACTGCTTTAGAATTCTCTGATTCAAAACAGCATGAGCTACAGACACCAAAGGCCACAGAATGAACATGTCACCTCGGACATATATGATAGGACATATAGGGAGTCAGGCTGAGCGGTTAAGGAGTCGGGCTAGTAATCTGAAGGTTACTGGTTCGATTCCTGGCTGTGCAAAATGACGTTGTGTCCTTGGGCAAGGCACTTCACCCTACTTGCCTCTGGGGGAATGTCCCTGTACTTACTGTAAGTCGCTCTGGATAAGAGCGTCTGCTAAATGACTAAATGTAAATGATGGTGAAAGATATCAAAACGTATCAAAACCTGGTGGAATTCTGTCAGATCCAAACAATTTGTCTTTTCATTTCAATTCTGACGGCTCACCTGTGTACATGTCTTCCAGATGTTCTATATGGTCGATACAGCTGCATTTAAACAAGCTCCCTCCCAGAAGGAGATCTCAGAAGGGAGAGCTTGCGGGCCTTTGGTTTGGTGCTCAAGAGACACTCGTGTCCATTTTTTCTGACTGTGTTGATCAGGCCAAAACACTGGCATCCAAAGGTGTGTCTTGGAGAAAAACTGGAACATGTGTGAACAGCAAAATTGTTGGACTATGTGGTTGTGTAGATGTAAAGGCTAGACCAGCCATGCAAAACACCACACAGTTGAAATGGTACTTTGGTTGTGGTTCCGTTTACATCCTGGTACTCTAGTAGAGAAACAGGTGGCTGCTACAGAACATCCTGACAGAGAGGTAAAGAACATGCTGGAAGATACATAACAAGCAGTAGAGAAACAGGTGAAGTACACTGTGCTGCTACAGAACATCCTGACAGAGAGGTAAAGAACATGCTGGCAGATGCATAGCAAGCAGTAGCACCAAACACAAGTGGAAGGGGAGTGAAGGACCATCAGCACTCATACATGCTTTATTCTGGTATAGTGTGGGCTTTGATCCAGACTAGATGAATGCTGTCTTACTTGGTGTCATTAGACAGCTTGCAGAGCTTTTTCTGAACAGTAGTGATCCACCCTACTACACAAGGGTGCTGAAACAACAGGATCAAGGATATAAAGCCACCACACGTGGCTTTAATAACACGACTACCCAGACCCCTTGCAGAGTTCAAGTCCTGGAAAGCCTCAGAGTGGCGAGCACGGCTCCTGTTCTACAGCTTGCCAGTCCTGAATGGTGAACTTCAACCAAGCTGTGTGAAGCACCCAGGCCTTCTGGTGTCAGCAGTGTTTCTACTTCTGAAAGAGAAGGTCACCTTCCAAGACATCAACAAAGCAGATAACATGCTGGTCCAGTTTGCTACAAGGTTTCAGTTGCTGTCTGGGGAAGCATCCATGTCATGTCATGTGCACCTGCTAACTCACCTTGCAAAGTCAGTACGACTGTGGGGGCCACTCTGGGCACACTCAGCATTTGCTCACACTGGTTCATGGAACAACGTGTGTAGCTCTGCAGATTGTAAACACATTCCTGTTGCACAGAGCAATACCACTCTTCACCACAAGGTGTGCAGTCAGTGAGCAAGTTGACCGATTTATATCAAAGTAAACATATATTGTATTATTGGTGTATTGAGTATCTAATGGGTAGAATTCTTCTGGCTTTGTTTTGCAGCTCCTGTGATTTTGGACCCCAACACTGCACATCTTTGTCTCTCTCTGTCTGATGATGTGACCAGAGTGACATGTCACAACACATGGCAGCAGCTCCCTGACAACCCAGAGAGGTTTTGGAAGTATTGGAATGCTCTGGGTTCTAAGGGCTTCAGTTCAGGGATGCACAGTTGGGAGGTGGAGGTTGGACACCATCCTAGATGGAATATGGGAGGAGCTAAAGAGTCTGTACACAGGAAGGGGAGGGGGGACATATGCACCAGCAATATAAGGCAGGTGGGTTTGAATGCAGGACAGTGGTGCATTTGAATTGGAGGGAGGAGATGAGCTCAGAGGATGCAGAGGAGACCCCAGAGCATCAGGGTGCAGCTGGACTCTGACAAGGGGGAGCTGGACTTCCATCACTCCAAGGGTTAGGTGACTCCAACACAAGTTCACTGGGACACTCTTCCCATACTTTGCTATTGGAGAATCTGATGAAGGCAAAACCTCTGCTATACAAATGGCTCTGACTGTGATGTCATCCAAGTGAAGTGTGTTTGTGAAGAACCTGCTAGGCATATGTAGTAGGTATATTAAAAAGATGATTTATCTGTTAAGAGGTTTGAGTCAATCATCTTCACTGTTCTTCCCTACATGATGAACCTCAGGATGATATTTCATGTCGGTACAAGGTTTTTAATTACTTGTTTTAAGTGATACTTCTGTAAACTAACAGTAGGCCTCCAGTAAGGTTCAGACATTGCTACTCTGCAGTCTGCACAGTGACATAAACACCAGAGAAACTCCTAAACACCAGCTCCTCTGTTAACATCAACCCCATTCCTATACCCCCCTACCCCACCAACCAACAAGTAAAAGAAGCAGTATAGAGAAAGGTGAGATCAGAAAGGAAAGAGGATACTATAAAGGGAGAGAGCGATACAGAAAGAGGGAGAAACAGAGAGAGAGAGAGAGAGAGAGAGAGAGAGAGAGAGAGAGAGAGAGAGAGAGAGAGAGAGAGAGACAGGGAGAGAGAGAGATCCAGAAAGAGGGAGAAACAGAGAGAGAGATAAACTGCTGCAAGCAAAGACGTGGGGGAGGGAGAGGGGGAGGGAGAATGTGCTCTCTCCCCCATGTGCACACATGGGGGAGAGAGATGAGGATTATAAAGTTTCAATACAGACACACTGTGAGAGCGCAGTAAAGGGAAGGAGGACAGAGACAAGGAGAGGAGAGCGAGGGAGAGGAGGTGGGGGGGAGAGTAGATAAGGAGGGGGGGTGAGGAGGTCGGGGGGTGAGAGTAGATAAGGGTGGGGGTGGGGGGAGAAAGGTTGTAGAGTGCATGTGAGATGGCAGGGAGGAGGATAGGATCTTTCTCTCCCTCTCTCTCTAGGTAAGCGGGGGGCAGGGAGCGCAATCTCTGGTACTGGAGCTTGGCTCTGGCCAGAGGGGGGAGGGATGGGGACCAGGAGAGAGAGGGGGAGCAGACGGTTGGCTGGGACAAAGGCTGGGGGGGCCAGAGAGGGGGAGGGCTGAGGCTGGACTGGCTGCCTGACTTGGCCTGACCCAGCTGGGGCTTGGGGGGCAGCAGCTCCTCCTGTGAGAGGAAGGTTGAGGAGGATGCAGGAGGGAGGCTGTGGGGGTGCTGGCTGCAGGAGCACAAGGCCCCCCTGGACTCCTGTTCCCCTATGTCCCTCGCTCTCCCCTTCCCTTCCCCCCGCCTCTGAGAGCCCAGTCCTCCACTCCCTCCCCCTGACCTCCACCCTACTCCTGGCCCTGATGCCCAGAAATGTCCCCCTGTGCCACCCCAACCCTCCACTCCACTACCCAGTATGGAATCATGTCAGGATGTTGATGCTGCCCCCTTTCTCCCTACAGGAGGAAGTATCAAACACTCCAGACTATTGCTCTGTTGAAGCTCATCAGTCAATCAACAGATGGACAGATTGCTTACAGTCATTTTGTTTTACAATCGGTAGGACATATTTTTCAATACTTAGGTCACATTTTCAAAACTCGATACATTGAACTAAACTGTGGATACTTTTTCATTGCTTACACACATAATGCTTCATTTACAACATGGAAGATGTCCCTGGTCCCTGTCTGTGGGAGAGAGTAGGGAGGGAGGGTGGGGGGGAGAGAGTAGGGAGGGGGGGTAGGGAGGGACGGTGGGGGGAGAGAGAGAGTAGGGAGGGAGGGTGGGGGAGAGAGTAGGCAGGGAGGGTAGGGAGGGAGAGTGGAGGGAGAGAGTAGAGGAAGACTGGGAGAGAGAGAGTAGAGGAAGAGTAGGGAGGGAGGGTGGGTGGAGAGTAGGGAGGGAGGGTGGGGGAGAGAGTAGGGAGGGAGGGTAGGGAGGGAGGGAAGGTGGGTGGGTGGGTGGGGGGAGAGAGTTGGGAGGAAGAGTAGGGAGGGAGGGTGGGTGGGGGGAGAGAGTTGGGAGGGAGGGTGGGGGGAGAGTAGGGAGGGAGGGTGGGGGGGAGAGTAGGGAGGGAGGTTGGGGGAGAGAGTAGGGAGGGAGGGTGGGGGAGAGAGTAGGGAGGGAGGGTGGGGGAGAGAGTAGGGAGGGAGGGTAGGGAGGGAGGGTGGGGGGAGAGTAGGGAGGGAGGTTGGGGGAGAGAGTAGGGAGGGAGGGTGGGGAGAGAGTAGGGAGGGAGGGTAGGGAGGGAGGGTGGGGGGAGAGTAGGGAGGCAGGTTGGGGGAGAGAGTAGGGAGGGAGGGTGGGGGGGAGAGTAGGGGGGAGGGGGGGGGGAGAGTAGGGAGGGAGGGTAGGGAGGGTAGGGAGGGTGGGGGGAGAGAGGGGAGAAGGAAGGGCAGGGCAGGGGACAGAGAGTGGAAACAGAAGGGAGGACAGGAGGAGAGGAGAGAGAAGGTAGGGTGAAGGGAGGGGACATAGCACACACAGACGTACACACAGTATTGATTTGGGTAATTGTGTTAAATTACTGCTTCTGAAAGTACTGTTTACAGTGTGTGTGTGTGTCCATTCAACTGGAGCGAGGTTTAGGAAATACTGGTACAGAGTTTGATCATTAAGTATGAGAGGCTAAATCTCTTCAGGTTTAGGACAGGGAGGCTGCCAGATGACGACATCCTGTCAAGGTGTGGTTGAAGAGGGTGGACCCAAAAGCAGGGAGAGGCCATACAGGATCAACGCTAAAAGCATACTGACACGTAAAGACGCAACCACGCAACAAGGACTGACAAAGGGAGCAACTAGATATTACCAGCAACTTATCATATATACAGAATATATAAACAGAATGACCAAACTAACCAAATATACTCATAGAATGACCAAACTAACCATATATACACACAGAAGGACGAAACAAACGAAAGCCTCACACAACAGGTGGGTTCGAGTCAAGTGGACTGTCATGTGCTTGGGTTTTCAACAGAGAAGAAGTTAATGATGATGATGACACCGATTGTAAGTATATCCCCTAACTGCTGGTGTCTCCCCTAGGATACCTGTGTGATTATGATGATGAGGAAGAGTCTCCGTGGCTCAGACCAATTTTTGCTATTTGATTTTCTTCATTTCTTTCATCTTTTCATGAAAGTGTCAATCTTGTGCTTTTAAATACCTCCCATAAATAAATCCATGCTTGAAATCAGTGTGTGTATGTATTGACTTGTATCTATTGATTGTTGGCGCAATTACATACATTAGTGTCATTATCGCAAACCTGAAAATAATCACAGCCATGGTGAACCTTGGTGAGAAATGTTTATAAGGTTAGAAATGGTGGTGGGTGTTTTGTAGTGAGAAGGCAAACTCTTAAGACTGATGTTGGTATCTTACAATACCACAAAGCTACTGTTGATCTGTCTAGTGTCAGTTGAGGGCTGCGGGTCCTTTCAATACCTCTTGGCTGTGCAAAGGACAGCTATTTCACATCTTTTCTTAACCTTTTTCTTACTTGAAAATGCCATGGCCGTTGGAGGAGTTAGTGTTAATGTCAAGATACCCAAAAGAAGGCAACAACTGAATTGCAAGCCAACTCTTCAAGTGCCGAGAGAGAGATGTTTCTTCCACCCCCCCCCAAAATCACAGTGGACTATTGAGCAGACTGCAGCCTATTATCCGCGCTTCTGAAAAGGTGATCGGTTGCAATCTGCCTACCCTCTAGGGCCCTGTGGCGAGCGAGGAAAATTGTGGCCGACTCCTCCCACCCTGGACACTCTGTTCCAGCTATTCCCCTCCGGCAGAAGGCTGGGGTCCATCAGGACCAAAACGTCACGCCAAAAGAAGTTTCTTCCCATCCACTGCTGGCCTCTTTAACAAGGCCAGCAGTGGAGGACTCACACTGACATAACACTTGTATCTATTGTATACAAGTCCATCCACCACCTATTTGCGCATGTTATATTGCACCATTTTATATTGATATATATTTGTTATATCTTACATATTGTTAGCTGTCTAGTATTAAACTTTACACATTCTACTTTTAAAATTAAGAGCCGTATTATTGAATGCACCTTCCTGCAACAGTAAATTGTGTAAACTTGCATGGCAATAAACCCAATTTGATTGAGAAACAGAAAAGGCATCGAGCCTAGCTTGCATTTCAAGTGCCAGCAATAATTGCTTACAGACGTAAGAACACTATGACCAAGACGTTTGACACGGAAGGCATTTGTCTTTTCGTTTAAACAGTGAGGTGGCTCTTAAAAGAGCCTTTGTGGGTTTCGAGATCAGACAAGTCGTCTAGGCGCGCTCTCCGCGGATGCGACGGGCCAGCTGGATGTCCTTGGGCATGATGGTGACCCTCTTGGCGTGGATGGCGCACAGGTTGGTGTCCTCGAACAGACCGACCAGGTAAGCCTCGCTGGCCTCCTGCAGAGCCATCACAGCGGAGCTCTGGAAACGCAGGTCGGTCTTGAAGTCCTGGGCGATTTCCCTCACCAGGCGCTGGAAAGGCAGCTTGCGAATAAGCAGCTCGGTGGACTTCTGGTAACGACGGATCTCTCTCAGAGCCACGGTCCCGGGCCTGTAACGATGAGGCTTCTTCACACCACCGGTAGCTGGCGCGCTCTTACGAGCAGCCTTGGTGGCGAGCTGCTTCCTCGGGGCTTTGCCACCGGTAGATTTACGAGCGGTCTGCTTGGTTCTGGCCATGATACTTGTCTCCTCGAGCTCCGAGTTGAAGTGAAGTCCTGGTAGAAAGAATAAGTACAAGTTTATATGGTCGGTTTTTCGTCCGCTGATTGGACTTCTCTCCCGAGCAGACTGATTGGAAGACCGTCGACACCTTCTCCTTTGGCAATTGGACGCGGGGACCTAGCGTCCGTTCCCGCCCACACTTGAAACCTTCTGGCTCCGCCCTAATCCTTCGCACCGCTGCGCCCAGTGGCGGGCACGTAGTCGTTTAATGAATAAGTACATTAATTAACATGCGGCCTAAATTCATTCTTGCATTTAAAATCGACCTTGTTCACACCAATGACAACCTGAACATACAGTATTAAATGATGTCAAATTACTGCGCATATTAACCCAAAGGAATCCAGCATGTTCCTGACCATTCCTATGGGATGAGCACTGGCTTATACATGTAGAATGAACAGCACAGCAAACCATGTCGGTTTACTTACAGTGGGAGAACTTATGAAAGTGGTTCCAACGTGGCGATAGTCTTATTCTATTATTGATTGTAGTTTTTAATTGACCCGAGTCCTACACGTTATCTAGTGAGAAGTTAAAAACAATGCGCTTTTGAAGAGTGTAGTGGGTGGCTCTTAAAAGAGCCTTTGGGGAAAGTGAAACCAAGGTTTAGTCTTTACTTGGCCTTAACGGCCTTCTCGGTCTTCTTGGGGAGAAGCACCGCCTGGATGTTGGGCAGCACTCCACCCTGAGCGATCGTAACGCCACCGAGAAGTTTGTTGAGCTCCTCGTCGTTGCGGACGGCCAGCTGCAGGTGACGGGGGATGATACGGGTCTTCTTGTTGTCACGAGCCGCGTTGCCGGCCAACTCCAGGATCTCAGCGGTGAGGTACTCAAGCACTGCTGCCAGGTAGACGGGTGCACCAGCTCCCACACGCCGCGCATAGTTGCCCTTGCGGAGAAGCCTGTGAACACGACCCACAGGGAACTGGAGCCCAGCGCGGGACGACCTGGTCTTGGCTTTAGCCCTGGCTTTGCCTCCGGTTTTGCCTCTTCCGCTCATTTTGACTAAATATGTTTCAAACGAGTTGTGAAAGTGGCGGTTGGAGCACAGTATTTATAGCATAGATGACGCCAACCGGCGCTCATTGGTTACAATGTCGGTTGGGTCTTGATCTAATCGTAGTTAGCGACAAACTCGGGGGTGGAGCCATTCTCTCTTCCCCAGAAGGGGCATTTGATCGCCTTGTCTCCCTCCCCTCCTCCCCTCTCTTTGTTCATTCAGTCACTCCTGGTTTTCGGCGCCAATCGCATACATTAATGTGACATGGGTGGATAAATGAATGGAGAGTCCGCTATACAAATCGCCAATTTGACAACTCCACATATTTACCAGAGATATAGGCCTAGAATTTAAACCCAGTTGGTGATGCTGGTTATTATAACATTTCAAGCAACCATTGGCAGCTTGCAAATAGCAGAAATACAATTGCAATGCAGCTCTACAGTTACAAGAAGCACTTCAACAAATAACGTTTATTTCACTCAAATGATCATGATTTTGTTACATCAGTCACATAGTTTTCTCGCTAGATCATACCAGAGCCACAGAGAGAACCACTATTTCCCTCTATGGTTCTGGATCATACCAACAAGCGTCAAATGACTAAATGTACAATGTCATTGTAACGATAGTTAATGGAGGTAACTCCAGTTCTATGAGTGGAGCTCCGCCCCATAGGGGAGCTCTGCTCCTATTGGTTTACCCGCTGCCTAGTGCAGCTAATGACTGAAGATCGATAGTTAATGGAGGTAACTCCAGTTCTATGAGTGGAGCGGAGCCCCATAGGGGAGCTCTGCTCCTATTGGTTTACCCGCTGCCTAGTGCAGCTAATGACTGAAGATCAAAAAGTATACACACCTGTCACTCACACAGGTGCCCTATATAAGGGGGTGACAGCTGTCACTCGTCCTCCCAAAAGTATTAAATACAGCCGGGTTGAACAAGTCGAGCTGGGCCTGCAGCCCTATGGGGCTCCGCTCCACTCATAGAACTGGAGTTACCTCCATTAACTATCGTTCTATTTCGTGGAGCTCCGCCCCATAGGGGAGCTCTGCTCCTATTGGTTTTGGCGGAGCGAGCGAGGCCAGATATACCCCCAGCGAGACTAGATCTAAAAAGACCCATAATCTCACAAGGCACCGAGGACAGACCTGCTGATGTAATAATACACAGGGTCTGTCCTCCCGGTCAGGCCGCTACTGTGACACAGAGAGCCGTCCAGGGTGAAAACAGGAGAGAGTTATCACAAATTCCTGTCGTTCCTCTCGCCTGCACAACAGCTAAACTGGAGGGGCAACAGAACACATACAGTATAGACATCTCAACTGAGAATGATGTCCCACATTTGGAGATATAACCAACATCAAGAACAACTCGCATCTAGGGCCCAGAAGAACCTCGCGAGTTGTCATCTCGCTACACCTGATCCACCAGCCATGCTGAGGACAGAATGCGCAAAAGATGAGGATGAAACGTCCAACAGATAATATCGCACAAATGGTGAAGGCGACGACCAAGACGCTGCTTCACAAATCTCCTCCACTCCTACACCCCTGAGGATGGCGGCTGATGCCGCCACTCTTCGGGTGAAATGAGCCCGAATGCCAGGTGGCACGGGACATCATAGACTCGTACGCAAGACCAATAGCCTCGCAGAGCCAGTGAGAAAGTCTCTGTTTGGAGAGTGGCAAGCCAGCCCTCGATCCACCGTAGCAGATCAGTAACTGGGGAGAAGATCTGCTTGCTGTGCATTCCAGATAGCGCGAGAGAGCGCGCACTGGGCACAGGCTATGTAAGCGTCTTTCCTCCTCTCCGCTGTGCGGAGGTGGGAAAAAAGCTCAGTTCGCAGCTCTGTGCCCTAAACGCTCGGCTAATCACCTTGGGGATAAAAGCCGGGTTAGGACGCAACACTGCTCTTGTTCGATCACCCGAGATGATCAAACAATCCGAGCGTGTTGACAAAGTCGCTCACTCGCTTAGCCGTAGTCAAAGCGAGGAGCAGACTCGTTTTGAGAGAAAGCAGATTGTCTATGGGCTCGAAAGGTGGCCCACACAGAGCGTCTAACACCAGAGACAAATCCCATGTAGGTGTTGACGCTCTCGGAGGTGGCCTGAGCCTACACACCACAGCTGTCATTTTGGCGAACCCTTCGTGACATGCCGAAATGGCAGCCGCGTAAACACGAACCGTGCTCGCGGCTAAGCCCTCGTCAAACAACGATTGTAAGAAACACAAGAACATTTCGACCGGACATGAGACCGGGTCAAGGTTCTGTTTTCCACACCATTGCATAAAGGCTCGCCAGCGCGACGCGTACCCTCTAGCAGTAGATTGTGCGCGCGCACTCTGAATGGTCTGAATGACAGCATCAGACAGACCCCTGCGCTCTAAGAGTTCCCTCTCAGTAGCCAAGCCATAAGAGGGCCTCCGATCACTGGAGGGCTCTTCACCAGGCCCCCGGCCTGAGAGAGCGCATCCGTCTGGTGAGGTATGGGCCAAGGCCCGCCCACCAGCATCCCCATCATCTCCGGGAACCACGGGGCGATCGGGGGCTATCAGAATGACCGACAGCCCGTCCGACCTCACCCGAGCCAGCAAGGGGAGGATGGAGGCCAGAGGTGGAAATGCGTATAGCAGACCTCTCGGCCAGGAACGGTGCGCGAACGCATCGACTCCAAGCGGAGGTCTGTCCTGTGCGCGCAGCGAGAACCACAGATGACACTGTGTGTTGGCTCGTGACGCAAACAGATCCACCTGTGCTCGGCCGAAGCGTGCCCAGATCAGAGACACAATGGACGGTTTCAACCTCCATTCGTCCTGTCTCGGGCCGCCCCTTGACATCAGGTCCGCTCCCTCGTTGAGCAGACCTGGAATGTGCAGAGCTCTCAGGGAGCGTAGGTGCGTGAAGGCCCAAGTCCACACTTCCTCCGCTAAGCGATGAAGTGATGGAGAGCGCACCCCTCCCTGTCTGTTGATGTAAGCCACCGTCGCTCTGTTGTCGGATCTGACGAGAACGTCTTGATCCTTCAACACCAGCGCGAAATGGCACAGAGTCAGTCGAACCGCTTCGAGCTCCAGGAGGTTGATGTGACGCGTCTCTGACGGTTCCCATCTTCCTCCTATCGAGCCCGCCTGACATACTCCACCCCACTCGGTCAAGGAAGTGTCCGTAAAGACCGGGTAGAGAGATGTCACTCTGCCCATGTCGACCCGAGTCTGCGGCGGTGTCGCACCGGATCCAACCGCAGCTGAGCGAACCATCTCTGCAGCTTGCGCATGTATAACAGGCCTAAAGGCACTACTACATGCGCCGCCGCCATCAACCCCAACAGGGACATCACCGACAGCGCGGTGATTGTGCGTGAGACCCGGAACGCGCGGAGAGCTATCGAAATAGCCTCTCTCCGTGGTGCCGACAGTCTGGCTCTCATCCCAAGAGTGTCCAAATGGATACCTAGGTAGGTAAACTGTTGAGCGGGCCATGTAGCGCTCTTCTCCCAGTTGACAGCGAACCCCAACTGGCTGAGCTGACTCACCAGTGAGGTTGCGTCCTGGATAGCTCTGTCCGGAGACTGAGCTAGAACTAACAGGTCGTCGAGGTACGCCAGAATGCATATTCCTCTCCGCCGTAACGGTTCTAGAGCTGCTTCCACACACTTGGAGAAAGTTCGAGGAGCCAGCGCGTACCCAAACGGCAGGCGCGTGTACTCGTCCTTTTTCCCTTCAAAGGCAAAACGCAGAAATCTCCTGTGCTTCAGTTTGATAGGCACATGGAAATACGCGTCCTTCAGGTCTATGCTGATCCCAAAGTCGTTCCGCTGTACAAAAGTCAGCAAACGCTTTATCGTCAGCATGCTAAAGGACCGTTTGGCCACACTCTCGTTGAGCACCCTCAAGTCTAGAATCGGCCACATCCCCCCATTTTTCTTGGGAACCAAAAAATAAGGGGAGTAGAGACCCGAGTTCTCCTGATCTCTGGGGACCGGGATCACTGTCCCTTTGGTCAGCAAGCTCGTTATCTCCTTCCGGAGCACGAGTGCTTTCAGCGGGCAGGACAAGCGTGTCTCCCTCACTCCTCTGAAAGGAGGGGGAGTCCGCATGAACTGGATGGCATAACCCTCTCTCAGTATCCTGTCTAGCCAGCTTGGCAGTGAGTATGACTCTCGCCACTCTGCATAACGCAGAGAGAGCGGGCGTGCGTTTAGCTGCGGAGCCGCAGACAGGAAACGGCCGTACTCTCGTCTGACCCCAGACGCCACTGTGCACCGAATCGGCGGCACAGCCCAAGGTGGGGTCGACTCGAAAGGGCTGGGGCTGCGCCCTCTGACCAAGAGAGGTCTGAGCTCTGTCTTCGTTATGAGCCTCGAGAGGTCTCACAGCACGGCCAGAGCTCTGGGCGCACAGCCGCAGCGATGGCTCTTGTAACATGACAACAGAGCCACACGCTGTGTCATGGTGCGCAGAGACGGGTAGCGGTCTGGCCACACGCTTGCTAGCTGGGCCAGACTCCGCTACGTGCGCGGTGCTTGATGGATCGGCATCACTCGTTGAGGACAACTCGCGAACCGAAACCAACTCATTAACCCGCTCGACAACAGTACGAGTGCTCAGCTCTGTACTCGTCGAAAATGTAAGAGGCACTGAATGGAACACTTGTCTTTCTGGGGAAAGGTAAAGTGGAGGTCCAAGTCTCTTTATTTCATTCAGATAAACCGGGGTGGGGACCGAAGCCTCGGTCCCCGCCGCCAGTCACGCTCTCCTCTTTTTTCCCCTCCGCCACCACGCCAGCTGGTGTTAGGTGGGCGGCTGTAACCCGCTCTCTCGGGGGGAACAGTCAAGGGTGGAACAGGTGCCGTGGGAGGAGCAGCCTGCGTCGCAGCGGCCGCTCATGCCACCGGATGGCGAACTTGTTTCCTCCTGCTTTGCGAGGCACCTGTGGAAACGGAGAAGGGAGCAGCGTTAGCTTTCTTCTGCAGGGGCATATGCCCTAGCAGGTGCTTCCTCTCCTCCTCCAGGCGCGAGAAGCGTTTGGAGGCTGACGCCACAGCCGGTCCAAACAAGCCCTCGCTAGCCACTGGAGCGTTGAGCAGGGCGGACCTGTCCGCCTCCCTCATGGCTGTCAGCGACACCTACAGGTGGCGATGAACCACAACGCTGTTGCCCATCGCCCTGCCAGCACAAATCGCTGCCCCCTGATTCAGGTGGAGCGCGGCAGATGCCATCCTGGCAACCCACGACGTCTCCTCGGCCGACAGTCCCTCAGGTCTCTCCGTGGAGAGCTTGGAGACCGCCGCCGTCAGAAGGGCGGCGTTCCCAGAGGCAGCCGCTGCCTGCGCACCCCAGACATACGCCTTGTCTGCCAGAGAGGCAGTAAGCTGGTCCCGGGCTGATGGCAGGGTCGCCTTCCTCGCCGTCATCCAAGAGACGGGAGGGGCGGGAGCCGGCTCTTCGTCATCCTCAGAGGCTGAGGTCAACACGCGCCCTTTTACCTCAGAGAGGTGCGGGGGGGTTGAGCGCAACACGCTTGGGAAGAAAGCCTCCACAGGAGGTTCCCGCCCAGACGCGTGCACCTCAATAGCCGCCTCGAGGTGGTCCTCAAATTCTGAACTCTACTCCTCGGAGAGCAGAGCAGAGACCACATCTTCGAGGGGCTCCTCCACCTGAAAGAAGTCGTGACGCAGCCGCCTTGCGCGGGAGCGGTGGAATGGAAAAACTCATTTCAGGATATTCTTAAATTCTTCAAGCCACTAAATTCGAGCAACCCGTGCTGAATTTTTTGGGAGGATAAGTGACAGCTGTCACCCCCTTATATAGGGCACCTGTGTGAGTGACAGGTGCGGATACATTTTGATCTTCAGTCATTAGCTGCACTAGGCAGCGGGTAAACCATTAGGAGCAGAGCTTACCCACTTTGACCACAAACGGCCCTGAAGCAGTCAACGCCTGTTGAATGGAAAACTGGCTTAAAGAGACGGAGGTGGGCCACAGGTAAGTCAGCCATTCTGGGTACTGTTGGCTTAGCTTTCCAACGGCGGCATTCCGCACAATTTCTTTGGAAACGACGGACTGCCTCTCTTCCCCGCAAAATCCAGTACGTGCGTCGGATTTCAGCAAAGACACGTTCCGGTCCTGGGTGCCTCAGACGGCTGTCAAAGTCCTGTATGAGGAGGCAGGTCACCGGATGTGAGGGATCCAGGACCACAGGGTGTAGGTTGGTGTAGGTCAGATCTTCTGACCGGCGGAGACGACCACCGACCCTGATGAGCTCTCCAGTGTCATCCAGCTCTGGGGACAGGTTCAGGAGGCGGCTGCTGCGTTGAATGGGTTTCTCAGCTTTAAGGAGACAGAGTTCTTCAGGGAAACTGTCACACTGAGCCCTGCTAAGGAGAAGTCTCTCAGCCTGGCGGTACTCCTCTGCAATTAACGCAGCTCTCCTCTGTAGCCGCCCCATGTAGCTCCTGGACAGTGGCTTGTAGCAGTTCCTTCCATGTGCTGTATTGTTGTAGGTCTGAGTCTGACTGATTTATGGCTACTGATGCCACGCCACAGAAAGTTGACTTGCGCAACTCTGTAACGTCTGGAGGATCTCCCACTGCACTGGTAGGATTGTCAGGCCACTGATCAGGATCTCTAAGCAGGAAGGGGGGCCCTTGACTCCATCTGTTGGGTCTTACCAGGTCCTGAAGAGCTTTGCCACGAGTGATATCGTCGGCTGGGTTCTGTGCCGAGTCGACGTATCACCATGTGTGCTGATCAGTCAGTTCTCGGATCTCAGCTACGCGAGTGCCAACGAAGACCTCATAACGGCAAGATTCCGATCGCAGCCAGGTCAGCACTGTTGTAGAGTCGGTCCACATGACTGTCCGCTGAATCTCCAGAGTGAGCTCATCACAAAGGAGTTTGGAGAGCTGGGCTCCACACAGCTCCAGCCTGGGGCATTGAGTGCAAACGTCGTGGAGCTACCCTGGATCGGGCCAACACAAAGGCCAGGTGTGCGGTGCCGTTTTTGTCCACCATTCTAAGATACGCCACCGCCCCATAGGCTTGCTCAGATGCGTCACAAAATATATGCAGCTCCTTTTCTCTCCCTGAGTCAGTGATGTCCTTAGGTAGGTATGGACGAGTGAGGCTTACATGAGGGAGGAAGCTCAGCTCTTCTTCCCAGTCTCTCCACTGCTTGACAAGGTCTGGAGGCAACTGGGTGTCGTCCCATCCTCTGTGCTTGTCCCACAGGCATCTCACCAACATCTTGGCTCTTGTCGTGTATGGCAGGATAAACCTAAAGGCCGATTTATACTTCTCCGTTTTTACGGAGACGGACACAGGGAACGCCCTCTCCGACGAGGAACTCCCTCTCCGTGCCCACTCCGAGCCCCTCGGAGAGCTCTACGTGCACCTCCTGATTTTCCTGACTATCCGTCTGTCCGTCCGTCATTTTACAGATACCCCTTGGCTGTGATTGGTCCGTATTAAGAACCGATTGCGTCAGGGGCGGGGGCGGGGTTGCCATGACCAACAAGACGAACAGAATCCTTTGACCGTCCATTGCTGTACGTTTTTATAATTCATATTTCAGCTAAACAGTACATGTAAATCAGCATCTGAATTAAAATGTGACGAGAAAGGGTCAGTGTAGTTGCTGAAAATGTGCTTATTTTATTGATGAAACGGCTAATTTGTAAATTTGCTCCGACTTTTCGATGACCTAGCTAGCATCGCAGTACAGCGCCACCTACTCTTCTGGCAGTGAAGTGTTTTCAGCACCCACAGCCTTCGGAGTACTAAAAATTCAACCAATCCGTCCGACTCCGTCCGTCCGTCTGTAACGGAGTCGGAGAAGTATAATTCGGCCTTAAGGGGTCGTATTGGCTGGCGAGCACCTTGTAGATGTTGCGCATGGTGGGCTCACCATACTGGATTGGACGATGTTTGTACCCCAGCACGTCAGTAGAAAAGTGCCCGTTGAGGCCTAACGTGGACTCAGGACTGTCCGTGCTGTCTTGTGTGAGCCAGAGTTCAGCACTGTTGGACCTAGCATCTTCGGGGAGGTGGCTAATGACGCTAGGTTCATTGCTGGCCCACTGGCGGAGCACAAAGCCAGCTGAGGACAGGAGGGCTCTGAGCTTGTCCACTAGGTCACGTGCTGCGGTGATGGAGGGCAGACTCTGGAGGCAATTATCGACATAGAAGCATTTCTCAATGGAGTTCCTCACCTCATCTTCTGGCTGGCTGTTATCTCTCGTATGACGTTGCACAGCGAACGTGGCACAGCACGGACTACACGTGGTGCCAAAGGGGAGTACCTGCCATTCGTATACTGCTGCCGGCTCATCTTGGTGCAGGTCGCGCCACACAAAGCGCAGAAGAGGGCGGTCTTCGGGAAGCAGACGAACTTGGTGGAACATGCCCTTTATGTCTCCACTTATGGCGACTGCGTGTTCCCGGAATCTGAGGAGGACTCCCAGCAGCGATGCCCCCAGAGTCGGCCCAGGTAAGAGGTAGTCATTCAGGTTGTGCCCTCGATATTGGAGTGAGCAGTTGAATACAAGGCGGTGTTTGCCATTATGACTAACTAGGTGGTGGGGGATGTACCATACTTCATCTCCCGTGTTCAGTTCTGATGGGTTCAGCTTGACAACTGACCCGGCCTGGATCAACTTCTCCATCTCTACCCGGTACACTTTGGCCTTTTCGGGGTCTCTCTGGAGTCTTCTCTCTACTCCTCTCAAGCTAGACATGACGGCGTCGGGGGTAGCTTGGAGGCGTGGCATATTCTTGCGGCGCAGCAGTGGGGTGGCATAGCGCAATATGCCATCAACCTCCACACGGGTGGTTTTGTCTTCTAGGAGGCTGACAGCCAAGTTGTCTTCCTGTGAGCGTGTCACCACCTTGCTGCTCCTAAGGGGTATGACATCGGTCTGCCAGAGTTTTTCTACGTGTTTCATTAGCTCGCTCACCTGAGGTGGGACAGAGGTCAACAGACACTGCTGTGGGCTGTTCAGTCGGCAGATGACACTGGAGGGGCCCTGTAGCGTCCAGCCCAGCCGGGTGTGGATGGCAGCAGGGCCACCGGGAGGTCCCAGATGCACAGGCTCAGTGGTAGTAACGAGGTGTGGGTGGTCACTGCCTATGAGCAGCAGTGGTTTGATCTTCTTGAACTGCGGGAGGGGTAGCCCGGACAGATGCTTATACTTCTTCTGGAGTGATTCTATTGGGTAAGTATGATCAGCGAGGTCGATGCGAGCCGCTGTGAAGGCGTTGGTAATGCGGTAGCGGGTCTTTGGCCAAGCCTTGGTTGAGATGAGGAAGGAGACACAGTTGCCCTGGAGAGTTTGCGTGTCCTGCCTGATGGTGCGTAAAGGCAGGGTTTCTGGTGTGCCTTGGAGGCCTAATTTCTGAGCGGCGGTCGGCAGCAGCATCGTTCTCTCCGACCCGTCGTCCAGCACTGCATATGTCTCTCGGGTGCAGCTGCCATGGTGCAGGGACACTGGCACGACTTTGAGAAGGATCTGGCTGCCCTCGGTTGGTCGGTCGAGGTAGAACACCCTTGTTGGCGCCTCACCTCTATCCTGAGTCACCACTGCCTGTGTTGTTCCTTTCTGCTGCCCCGTATTGACATCATGTAGAACTTGTAAATGGCGACCATTGCACAGCCTGCAGGGCTTCTTCAAGTTGCACTGTGCTGCTTGGTGTGGGTGAGCACAGCGCCAGCATCTTTTATTGGACTTTATCCACTCCGTCAGATGGTCTTTGTTAAGTGTACTTATGGCTGTACACTGGCTTAGGTGGTGTTCACGGTTATCACAGAAGGCACAGTAGGGTGAAGGCTTACCATTGGTGGGAGAGCTACTTGGAAGGTTCATCTCCTTCGTGTTCTCTGATCCATGCAGCACAGTGACCGGACGTTTTCCGAATTGCTTGTGAGGCTTCTGGCTACTCTGGTTATCTTTGGCTGCTGTGGAGGATAGGTGACCATCGAAATCCTGACACCAGGACTCATACTTCAGCCATTCGGCTAGGTCGTTGAGGGTGTAGGTATTGCCTGACCGACTGAACATGCATCTTCTGAACTCCGCTCGCTGCTCGGGGGGTAACTTGCTAAGCAGGCGGGCAACATGGGAACCGCACTGCAGCTTCACTTCTCCATCATCGCTGAGCGTCTTTAACATACCCACTAGTGCCTGGATCTGAAGAGAGAATCTCTCGAAGGCAACCACATCTCCACGCCTGATGTCGCATGAGTCCATTACTGTGGCGATTCGCTTCAGTGCTAACTGATGTGGCTGACCGAACTTCTCATTCAGGGCCATCATGGTGTCCGTAAAGGGTGTTTTGGAGTGGAGGTAGGCGTCGGCAATCAGTTTAGCCTCCTCCAGCTTAAGGTGGTCTGTGAGCACCTGATACTTAAACAGTTCTGAGCTGTCAGGAGGTAACAAGTTCTCTAGGGCGATCTTGAGGTGAGTGATCTCACCAGGATCTCGATGTGAGAGATGGGGAATGGTTGGACGAGGGCCACGGTACGTTGTGTCCAAGCTGGGGCTCTGATAAGATGGCCTTGAGTACATGGTCATCTGCCTTGGTGGGTAGAGAGGGCGCTGAGGAGGTGGCGGGTGCTGAACAGGCATTTCATATGGCGTGGAGGTGAACCTGGGTGGTGCTGGAGTCACACCAGACCAGGCAGGTGGCTGTAGCGGGGTAGCCGTAGGAGCATAGATGGGGTGGCTAGCCCTGGTAGGTCTCCAGGCTGAGGTTATTGGCAGCAGCTGGTCTGGTGTTGACTTTCAATTCTTCCAGGTCGGCCGCCATAAGCTGATGAGACTGAAGCAGTCTCATCAGCGTATGGCACAAGCATAACTAAAATAAGCCCCAAACATGTAAATACACATTCTTAAGTACGTAGCTACACCATAACAAGCACAAATAGCATACGTATGCTATGCAGGCTCAATGCGAGGTAATTTGCGAGCTAACACAAACGTTAGTTACACAGTAAACGCTAGCATTCTTTCACTCGTTTAACACCAACACCACGATAAATGCTAAACATCTCTGAACATATTACACGGGTTGATATATGGAATTAGCATCAACTTACATATTTTATGGACGCACACGTCGAACTAAGAAGGGGTTTCTAACTTGGTCTCAACATGAACATGAAATTACTACTTCGGCAACACGGCAGATTACAGTCGAACAATGCGCGTTCTCCCTCTGGCATGACGTGTGGCATTGCCAATAACCAATCAAGAGTCCTTCCGCGTGAAAAGCAGAACTAACATTTCTTAATGGCAGATAAGTCCAGAGCCTTTTGTACACCTCCTGTGGAGGAAGATGACCCGTGGGATGTCGGCCCTCATGCAAAACGCATGAAAGCCTCGAAGCCCGGCATAGTCGTTGTTGCCCATAACACGCTAGCATTCTGCTAATGAATGCTGATTGGTTAGTGAAGGACTGATACGACCAGAGCTCCCGCTTGATGGCATCCTAAGCGGAATCAGAATGTCAGAGCATTAGCAACATTAGCAACAACATTAGCAAGCCAAAACTCTTTCTAGCATGTGTATTGACAGGGAGAGCCTATAGACATTCTCTGTCTCAGCTCTCCAGCGGCAGCCATGTTTGTTAAAAACAAATTCAACCCAAGCGCTCTTTGGTGACGTGGTTGATTACGTTACTGTTAGACATTCTCTGGTGCAACTATGCTGAAGTAGGCTAGTCACCAAAAGTATTTTCTAAATCGTTTGATCATCAACCTAATCAGTCAATTACACTTCTGAGACAAAACCAAACAGAAACCCGATTTAGCTTGTCTGAGATCAAGGGAATTTAAGCTGCAACAGAAGTGGCCTATAATAAAGTTCCAAAGACTACAAGTTAACTGAGCGATGAAACACCATCATGTCTGTGAAAGTGTTTGTTACAGGGGCAAACAACATGGACATGCGCTTTTCAGGAAAGAGGTGGGTGGCTCTTAAAAGAGCCTTTTTGTGATACCGTCACAGACGCAGACCTAAAGTTTACTTTTTCTTAGGCGCAGCTTTCTTTGCTTTGGCCACTTTGGGCTTGGCGGCTTTGGGCTTGGCTGCCTTAACTGCCTTCTTGGGGCTCTTGGCCACTGTTTTCTTGGGTGTTGCGGGCTTCTTCACCTTCTTGGGGCTCTTGGTTGCCTTTTTGGCAGCCGCAGGCTTCTTAGCCTTCTTAGGTGACTTCTTGGCAGCCGCGGGCTTCTTTGCAGCGACCTTCTTGGGCGACTTTTTAGCAGGTGCGGGTTTCTTGGCGGCTGCCTTTTTGACTTTCGGAGCGGTGACCTTCTTCACGGGCTTCTTTGCCTTGGTCTCCGCCTCCTTGTTGATCTTAAAAGATCCAGAAGCGCCAGTTCCTTTGGTCTGGACCAAGGTTCCTTTGGTGACCAGGCTCTTCACTGCGATCTTGACGCGGGAGTTGTTCTTCTCTACGTCGTAGCCGCCGGCCGCCAAGACTTTCTTGACCGCTGCCAGGGACACGCCGCTTCTCTCCTTGGAAGCGGACACGGCCTTGACGATCAGCTCGCCGACGCTGGGTCCAACTTTCTTGGGCTTGGCTGCCGCCTTCTTCTTGGGTGCCTTGGCCGGAGCGGGAGCTGGAGCAACTTCTGCCATGTCTAAAACGCTCAGTGGGACGTGTGAAATATGAATGTGCGAGGCTGCTCTCTGCTGTTGAGTAGCGCTGCGGCGATCAGAGGGCTGGGTTTAAATACGACATGAGAACTGTGTAGACTCAACCCCCAGACCAACTTTTCTCCGTTCGCACTTGTGTTTTCTCCCGGTGAACAACGGGCTAAAAGTCCCTGTTGGAATTGTTCTGCGTTCTAAAAGTAAATTGGGCCACAAGCAGCCTTTTTAATGTTCAAAATAAGACGTTATGTGAACCGGAGGCACTCTGTGTTTTGTTGTGGTCGGCTCAAATCATCGCCGTTCGCCTCGCGGAGGGAGCTGTGTGCACCTTGTTGTCTGTGCCATTTGCCCCCAATAGTGTATAAAAATCCTGGCGTTGACAACGAGCAAACGTTTTCCAGTGAAAAAAATAATCTGCCGAGAAACGTAACTGCTTAGAATACACAGCTGGGGTACCAGGGGCTTTAAAAGGGGTGTCTTTTGGGGAATACAAAACACAATGTGTGGCTGTAGACCGGGGGTGGAGGTCTGGGAAATCTTGGTCTCCCAATCGCTCTCCTTCCCCTATAGTTTTTAATCTACAAGGACACAGGTCTTACTGTACAACTGACAGTAGCCTACAGCGTGACTGTATTACGTGGATAGTGTGTGTCTGGTCTACCTACACAGTATGAGCCGGACTCCTTAGTGAATGTCCATGTTGTTGGTGATGGGGAATGCATAAATCCTGAGGACTTTTTATTTCTCTCATTAGGCTGAATAAGTGTTTGTGTTTCGGATTCTGCTGCACATTCTATCATCAGAGTTAAAAGTCCATACAGCAACGATGCTGCCGATGACGAGCCGGTGAGGAGAGTGATGAAGAGTTGACCTTTGACGAGTTTTTAACAGCTAGAACCAACCAGGATATCCAATTCAGAAGTCTTTATTCGATTGATGCTCCAATCTAAGTTGACATACTTTCGGGTTTCGAGTTTGATACTCTACTGTTTGATAACTCTGAAGTCGCGCGCCCAAAGACATTGCAGCCACTGCCAGGAGATGAACTACAGTGTTACCAACGGCAAATGATTACTATTAAAAAACAACATTGTTTAGTATGCACTCATTCATATGTACATGAGTGGAAAGAATAATCGGTGATATGCAAATGTAGCGATAATTCATATCTAATTCCCCCAAGATTTTCTTCCATAATCAAGCGGAGCTGGTTCATGAAGGAGGACGCGAGACATAGCGCGTCACTAGTAACGCGTCATAATACGTGCAGGGCACTCCCTCCTAATAGGGCGGGATATATAGCGGGGTATCCCGGCATATGCATCGCTAGTGCGACATTGACATCAGTCATCCTGCTGCCTCCGCCTCCCCGGCCTCCACCCTTGGTTCTGTTTTCTGTTGTAGGGGGAATGCGTCGCTGCTCTCTGCTCGGAGGTCGAGACGGTGTCTCGTTGGATGCGGCAGGGAGCCGATGCAAGCAGAACCACAATGCCAAATCAAATGTACAATCATGTATTGTATAGTGTACAATAAAGTATAGTAAAGACATACTGAGTCCTCCTGCCTGAACCTGGGCTACACAGGCACATGCTGTAAAGACCGTTTGAAGATTGAGGAATCTAGACGTTGGTATATTGCACTGTAGTATAGTATTTGTGTTCATAATACATTGTTATCGAGATGTTTTGCTGTGCTTCAGCTATTGAGAACATCAGAGCCTATTCAGGGTTGATCCACCATCATCAATAATACTGGAAAAAATGTAGGCAATTACATGGTGTTTAAAGGTGGTGACAGGCAAGAATAAGCTTTTAACAGAAGAGTATACCAACCTGTCCCGGTTCACAACGATATTTATTCATGTTAAAACACGCCATACATTCAACAAGTGCAATGGATTTTTCTCAATTGAAGACAAAGTGGGTGGCTCTTAAAAGAGCCTTTGTGGTGAATTTGAAGGGACGCCCGTTTACTTGGA
>CM042857.1:16499831-16702736 GCA_023658055.1 Thaleichthys pacificus | reverse complement strand
AAAATACATCCTCATTGTGTTCTCCCTTCCCTAGGAACACAGAAAAATAATGTCAGTGTAACTAAGTTTAGTGTCATTCATTCAGTCATGTACTATCTATTCTCATATTCCAGTTTTCTATCTCCAGCCTTGTTTTTTTTATTAAACGCCTCTTATACTATATATTGAGCTCCAGGGTTCTTTTATACAGGGCCCTCACGTTGTCTGCTCCAATCTGAAACAAATAAAGAACATTGTCCCTTTCCAAGGCACACTTGGAGAAAGTTGAAGGTGTCCATTTGACTACTGGATTTCAAGGTTCATTGCTTATACCTAATGTCTTTGTCTTGGCCTTGAAGTGGAGGTCCTAGGCTCAGGGAGAGGAAGAAGTTCCTCCCAGAGTTTAACACCATAGCAATTTAATCAATTGAGTCATATTTGAAATGAGCACTTTAAGGACTTGTGTCTTATGTTGAGACCACCACCATTAGTAAGTCGTTACAGACACTTCAATCACAGCCACACGTTCACACACTCTCACCATCTGTGTTGCAAGTGGTAAATAAAACTCAAAAGTGTACCCCCAAAATGCTCTCTGAGCAGGCAGACACAGTTTCCTGATCATCTAGGACCTCCACTTGAGAAAGTAAATGGCATATTTGATAAAAAATGTGCAACCACATATGGCATACATACTGGCGTATGACTATTAGTTTCACTGTTACCTCTGTATGGCACAGTGGGATGACAGTGGGTGGTGGCAGGAACACCACGGTATTTCCTGTCACTGCAGAGAACAGTAATACATTTCACTCCTACAATATTCATAAATAATTGTTGAATGAACATGGTCACATAGATTACTTGAAACATACATATGCCTGGGCTTCCAACCTGCTGCCACCATGGTCTGAAGAAATGCCCCCTTCCACTGCTTCCATCATGGGGTGACTCTGATAGCTGGAGAGGGCCAGCTCCTCAGCAGGAGAGAGGTCCTGTGGAGGAGGGTCCCCTGCCCCAGTTGCCTAATTTTTCTTCCTGCAAGCAATTTCATTGTTCTATAGGCCCTTTGTATACCAATATCCTACAACAGGGACTGATTCAGGCAATTCAGCCTTTTAGATGTTGGCCTTAAAATATGTGCAAGTATTGCCTATACTGCTACTTACCGTTTTGAATTATGGTTTTATATTTATTTTTTATTTGCTCCCAAGATCGTTTTCCACTGCCAGGCTTGCAACTAAAATAATACAGCAACAAAGGTTTTACGTTATGGAATGCACACGTGTAATTATGGTCACATCTTCAGTCATGTAGCTTACGCATTTACAGCGTCTGCTATTTTCTGCCAGCTTGGCAGCAGCGACTTTGTTGAATGTTGCCTGTATTATATGTCTGTATTCCTGATATGCTTGTATTACAATATTTCACGCAGGAGGAGTAGACCAAGTTTGTAAGATTATTGTCTGCTCCTCCTGCGTGAATATGCGGCTCTTGTTTCGTCCATGTTTGCGATTGGACATACGGTGCAAACACCGCCCCTTTATGTGAACGCGCACGTCTCTAGATTGGAAAGATCTGGGTTGAGTTAGAGAATTGATAACCGCCGTCGTAGTACCGCTTATCGTGATTGCGATTGTTAGGCTTCGCGTAGCCGGGTAACGAAAGTAATCCAGAGCATGTTGATCTTGATTCGTAGTACAGACCCCAGATGCTCATATCTAAAGTCACGCAAAGTATAGACCGATACATCTCGGTCAAACGCTCTCTCGCCCTGTTCGCCTAATTAGAACTCTTTTATTTATATATATTTTTATTTATTTATAGATGCCATAGCCCAATTAGCCTATAGGCCTAAACAGTTGAAGCCTGAATAATGAACCCCTTAACAATACCATTGGTTCAAATGATTCCGATACGCCATGACCACCGAAATAGAATTTGAACGAAACTTTCAGTAATTGTCAGTATAACCCATACTGCGATACATTTATGTTCTAGCCTATACTGGTATTGAAACAGAGTTCAAATGCGCCTAAAACTGGGGGACGAAACTAAACTCAACAACTCAGTATTGTCCATTGTGTCTTATTCACCTAGGATAAATATATACAATTCGTTTCACAAGGCTCCACTCAATTTAGACAACCAACACCCGGAATATGGAAATAAAGTCTCTGATGCGTAACATGTGGGTGGCTCTTAAAAGAGCCTTTGTGTTAAACCTCGATTTGTGTACTTGATGTTGATTTAACCGCCGAAGCCGTACAGAGTACGTCCCTGGCGCTTCAGAGCGTAGACCACGTCCATGGCGGTCACGGTCTTCCTTTTGGCGTGCTCGGTGTAGGTCACGGCATCACGGATGACGTTCTCCAGGAACACCTTCAGGACACCGCGTGTCTCTTCGTAGATCAAGCCTGAAATACGTTTCACACCACCGCGGCGAGCTAGACGGCGGATGGCGGGCTTGGTAATGCCCTGGATGTTATCACGGAGAACTTTGCGATGACGTTTGGCGCCTCCTTTTCCGAGTCCTTTACCTCCTTTGCCTCTTCCTGACATTATGATACCGCTACGTAGCTAACAGCAGTGAGAATGGTTGCACTTGCACAGCGCTGGGATGTTTATTTTGAGTAAGCGGACGTGAAGGAGGCCAGTTCTGTACTTCGAGGGCGTTGCAATGGGAGGGAACTTAAGTCAGAGAGCGGAAATAATAGGCTATAGTTCACATTTATATTTTACGTTTTATTCTTTGATCAGAGAGAGATGAGAGATGTAGACGTCCTTGTTCATATTATTATTTATTTGACATCTGATAAGCACCTGGCTTGAGACACTTCAGACTAAATAGCTAAAACAGGCTCATAATCGTCATTTGATCGATTTCTGGCGATGGAGGAACTCGATTTTTATGTATCGCTTTAAAACTTTTCTACAACTCTTCATTGTTGACGATAGTCACTCTCCCGTCCTCCCTCTGCTCCAGCTCTTCTCTCTCAGCTTCAAGCACCTCACCTCCACCAACCGGCCGTCTTTTCTCTCCATCTGCCATGAAAACGTCATCAAGTCTGGGAAAATGTCACTGGCCTGACAGCACGCTGTCCTCCCGTTGCGTTGATGTGTAAATGCTGGGTAGATGGTCACTTTCGGTGTTTTGACTTAATTGTCTTATAAAAAATACATTTTGTGGGGATAAACAATTTAATTACATGGAAATACTTGATGAAATGTAATTTAAAGGACAACGTAATTTCTTGTTTATACTACAATACGTAGCCTACACTCTCGAAAAGTCTGGACAATTTGCAATGATATCCAGCTAAATCTTGAATTAACTTTCAGCTATGGTATTTCAAATATTTATCTAGATGCCAGTCACTTAAGTTACTGATAATGTCATAGTGAATAAATACATGTAATTGTTGTTTAATAATTTATACTACAACCATAATTCACTCAATGGTATTTGTTAAAGCTGTGATTGAAACTATTGTAGTACAAAACAACTTGCATTAAAACTTCTCCACAGTGACATGATGTCAAAAAGTCTGTATGGCAAGCGTGGTTGTACCTGCTTAAGTGGACAAACAGGGTCCAAGGATGAAGGGCTGGATGAAGAAAGAAGGCTGGGTGGGGACCAATCAAGCTCTGCCTGAAATGAGCACAATCGACAGTAAAGCTAAAGCTACACATTAAGCTGATTCACAGTCAGGAGGCAGGGACTTATGTCTCAACAGGATTTGGAGAAACTTGTCCATGCATTTATCTTCAGTAGACTCGACTACTGTAACGGTGTGTTCACATGTCTCTGTAAAAAGTCAATCAGAAAGCTGCAGCTGATTCAGAACACTGCAGCTCGAGTCCTCACTAAGACCAAGAAAGTGGATCACATCACTCCAGTTCTGAGGTCTTTGCATTGGCTTCCTGTCCAACAAAGAATTGACTTAAAAATCCTGCTGCTGGTTTATAAAGCACTGAATGGTTTAGGGCCTAAATACATTTGTGATCTGCTGCTACTTTATGAACCTTCCCGACCCCTCAGGTCATCTGGGACTGGTCTACTTTGTGTTCCAAGAGTCAGAACTAAACATGGAGAAGGAGCGTTCAGTTTTTCTGCACCACATACCTGGAATAAGGTACCTGAAAGATACAGGTCTGCTGAGACCCTCAGCTCCTTTAAATCCAGATTGAAGACTTTACTGTTTGCTGTTGCTTTTAATTGAACCAAATTCAAGGATATCAATTTCTGCATCTCACTTCTGCATTTTATTTTAAACTGCACTGCAACTTTTATTTTATTTCTTGCTTTTTGACTATTTTGAATGTTTTATTGAATGTTCTTAATTGTTTTTAAATCTTGTTTTCTTTTGCATTATGTTTTGATGCTTTTTAGTGGTTTTATGTGAAGCACTTTGAATTGCCTTGTTGTTGAAATGTGCTATACAAATAAACTTGCCTTGCTACTGCTGCCAACTGTTTGGGAAATGCAGTAGGGATGAACATCAAGCTAAATTACTTTTTGATAATCAGTGAAGGGAAGTCCTATAGTTTGCTACACAGGAACAGGAACAATGGTGGAAAGGGGACTTGCAATTGTGGAGGCAGGATACTTTGTCTTTACACGGATCTGCAACAATATCTAGATTTACTAACATTTTACATATTCCACGGTTTAGTGAGAACCAACCAATTTAAATGAAATTCTGTGGAATTACAATTCACTGTGTGTCATTGATGCACCATTGAATAGCTAGCTTTTTGGTCACGTAACTGGATAAAGCAATGTTTGTGAAAGGTTGTTGTTTTGTGTGTCAATAAGAGGACCCTCGGTCAATCCCTCAAATGTTCAGAATCAGAATTTGGTTTTATTCGCTGTGTAGGTTTACAAAAAACACAGAATTTACTGTGGCCGGAAGTTGCAAACAATAAACATACAAGGACCTACAATCAAAAAGTATAAAAGTACAGTAGTATAACTAATCCTAGGAACTAACAAACTAAAAAATAAAACTATTTAAAAAGTAAATTATAAAATATATTTGTATTCTATTTTACCTAGCACATTCATAGCTAGCATGTGTTTCTTCAGCATTCCCGTCCATTACACCACTCGCAGACGTAGATGTCACAAAGTATACGGTCCACTTCTAACCTTCACTACCTATCCAGATCTTCTAAACCTGCCCTCTATGGGGCGCCGTTTGTAAAAGGTTGCACGTCCGTTATTCCTGCTCAGTTTTCGCACATTTAGCACAAATAAATGCATCAGAATTTTCAACGGTCACTTTTTAACATTTAGGGAGAAATTCATCTAAATATGTCATAACTTATTTAGAGCAATGTTCTACAGTATGCAAAATAATAAAATATTTTATAGAACTGTTAAATCTAATGTAAATGTTTAATGTAAATGTTTAATGTAAATGTTTAATGTAAATGTTTAATGTAAATGTTCATGTGTTAAACAAAGTTTAATTATTATTTATCTATTTTCAAGTCACTTCCTATGACTTGTGTAAAATGTTTAAATTGTGTTTATAATGTTATTTAATTTGTTTTGGCATTAATCATTGTTAGGCTGGTTTATTAACATTAAAATAATACTTTTGTGGAACAAAGGCTTCCTTTTATATTTGGGGATTACCTACATGAGTGAGTGTATGCATTGCACAAGATGGGGCTAGTACGTGTAACCAGAGTAAGTTTCAGGCATGTAACACTTTCCTATTCAGAGTTAGCAGGGGTTGCATTTCATGGAAAGAAGGAATACAACAAGCCTGTCATGAAATGCACCCCCCTCTATTGTCTGTTCTGTATATCCCAGCATCAAATGATTCTTACTGTACACTGAGGGGACTAGTATGAGTAACCACAGTAAGTTTCAGGTATGTGACACTTTCCTAGTCAGTTAGCAGGGGGTGCATTAAGCCTGCCATGAAATGCACCCCCTCTATTGTCTGTTCTGTATATCCCAGCATCAAATGATTCTTACTGTACACTGAGGGGACTAGTATGAGTAACCACAGTAAGTTTCAGGCATGTGACACTTTCCTAGTCAGTGTTAGCAGGGCAGTTGCATTTCTGATTTACATCAAATGGAAAACAAGGCCTACCATGAAATGCTCTCCCCCCCGCATACGTTTATTCCCTTCTACCCCAGCATTATGTACATTTAATAGCATACATTTTATACCAATACATGTGTATGTATAGGTTGGACAGGTCTGAAAACGTGGAGCAAGAATGTTGGTTCGGATTCCTTGGTTATTGTGCTAGGCGACTTTAACAAAGGCAATCTCACTCAAGAACTCCCCAAATACAGACAATTCATCAAATGCCCTACCAGATAAGGAAACACCTTGGATCACTGCTACTCTACAATCAGCAAAGCATACCATGCGGTCCCCCGAGCAGCACTGGGTCACTCTGACCACGCCATGGTCCACCTGATTCCTGCATACAGGCAAAAGCTTAAGCGCTGTAAGCCTGCTGTGAGGATATCGAAATAGTGGACCAGTGAAGCTATGGAGGATCTGCGGGCGTGCTTGGACTGCACTGAATGGGACATGTTCACGGCTGCTTCCAATAGTCTGGATGAGCTCACAGAGGCTGTGACATCATACATCAGCTTCTGTGAGGACTGCTGTATACCAACACGCACCAGGGTGAGCTACAACAACGACAAACCCTGGTTTACAGCTTAACTCAGAAGGTTGAGGTCAGAAAGAGGCCGCGTTTAGGAGTGGGGACAGAGACAGTTTCAAGGAGTCGAAGAACAGGTATAGCAAGGCGGTGAGGGAGGCTAAACGACTGTACTCAGAGAGACTGAACGACTGCTTCTGTCTGGAGAGGGCTCAGGCAGATTACCAACTTCAAGCCCAGAGCCCCCCACTCCACTAACGACTCCCGCCTGGCCAACAACCTGAATGAGTTCTACTGCAGATTTGAAAGACAATTGGACAGTCCTAAACTACCCCTTCCCACACAGGAGGCCTCCCACCTCCCCCCCTCTACAGTGACAACTTTCTCCATTCAGGAGGGTGAAGTTAACAGAATTTTCAAAAGGCAGAACCCCTACAAAGCTGTCTCCGGTGTTTACCTACATCTTTAACACCTCCCTTGAGACATGCCATGTGCCAGCCTGTCTCAAGTCTTCCACCATCATCCCTCTGCCCAAAAAGCCACGGCCAACAGGACATAATGACTACAGACCCGTCGCCCTGACCTCTGTGGTAATGAAGTCTTTCGAGCGCCTGTTACTGGCACACCTTAAATCCATCACAGACCCTCTACTGGACCCCCTGCAGTTTGCCTACAGAGCCAACAGGTCTGTGGACGATGCAGTTAACATGGCCCTCCACTTCACCCTACAGCACCTGGACTCCCCAGCATCCTATGCCAGGATCCTGTTTGTGGACTTCAGCTCTGCCTTCAATACCATCATCCCCGCCCTGCTTCAGGACAAGCTCTCCCAGCTGAACGTGCCTGATTCCACCTGCAGGTGGATCACAGACTTCCTGTCTGACAGGAAGCAGTGCGTTAAGCTGGGAACACAAGTCTCTGACTCTCGGTCCATCAGCACCAGATCACCTCAGGGCTGCATCCTTTCTCCTCTGCTCTTCTCCCTGTACACGTGATTCTGCTACAACGTCTTCCGAAAGGTTCGTTCACCTACAGAGGAAACCACTGGAACTCGAGCATCACTTTGAGCACAGAGTAAGTTCAACGTCCAAAGAATGTTCAACGTCTATGAAGTTCAACGTCTTTGGCGAACTATTTCTCTGCTGATCAACACTACGAATGGTAACAAATAAATTGTAAAAATACACACTGTGTTAAGTTATTTTTTCGGCAAGTAGCCGTGTAATAAGCGGGATAATGTATAGAACGCCGGTCATCATCTGGAAAATAAGCCCCGACAGGGCGAACCCCGACGCGAAGCGGAGGGGTTTTGTTTCGCCCTGAACTGACAGCGGTCAGTTATACATAGCAACAGTCGAAAAA
The DNA here is from genome assembly GCA_023658055.1 of Thaleichthys pacificus. Taxonomy (NCBI): domain Eukaryota; kingdom Metazoa; phylum Chordata; class Actinopteri; order Osmeriformes; family Osmeridae; genus Thaleichthys; species Thaleichthys pacificus. The sequence continues at coordinate 16,694,753 of CM042857.1, read as the reverse complement.
TAATTGACCGCAGAACGTTGGGAAGCCCCATTCAAGTGAATGGGGGCATTCTACAGCATTAAGAACAGCCGTGTAATAATCTTTAATAGATTGGGCTACTACTGACTCTGTTCTCTTCGTTCTGAGTTGTATGTTAGAAATGTCGCAATAATTTACTTGTGGCCGTCGCGGACCACTAGGGGGCACTGGCGGACCACCAGTGGTCCGCGGACCACACTTTGAGAACGACTAGAGCAAAGAAAAGACACATTTCCAATTATAATCACAACTGTATACTTTAAGAGCAGAGCTGATGCATGTATTCAGGGAGAGGCAGTTAGAACCGAAACTGAACTGTACTGTAGCTCAGTGTTTTTCAAAGTCTGGGGGATGAAAAGTCTGGGGGATGAAAATTGGGTCGGTAAATATGTTTTCATAATGATTTTGTCAGGTTTTTGTAAATGACTTCACAACCATTTTCTAGTAGTGGTTTGTTTCCTGTTTATTTCCCGTTTTATATGGTATTTTCTTTTATTTTGAAATGATTGCGCAACAAGCTGGTGCTAGGTGCTGTAATCGGACGTAGCCTACTTGCAGAAGAAGAAGTTTGGAAGGATAGCGCACTCACGTGTAGCTCACAGAATAAATACGGAGATAAGATAAAGATAATTAATTAGCAGTACAAAATATAAGGATAATTAGCAACTGTTTGATGAGGGAACAAGGTTTGTTTGATTAATATGTCGAGAATTTAAAATTATATGACTTGAAAATCCACCACCGCGGCACAGCCCCGCAGTAGCGGACTGGCCATCGGGAGCACCGGGAGAAGAATAACGATGGAAAATCAGGCTAAGAAACGTAAGGGTGGGGCTGAAAAATTGAGGCAAAAAGACATCACCTTCACTAGACAAGGTTTTACCAATGAAAAAACGTCTGTGTTTATTTAACATAAAGCTCAAAAACTATTTTGCGCTCAAATAAAGGCCCAAAATTTTGGCTCGCGCGCATTAAATGTGGAAGTACCTATCTTTCTTTCCAAACTAGCATCACATCAAACACAGACTGTACATGCATTAGCAGGGCAGCTGTGGTGTCGTAGATACTTTAGAACTAATTAATATGTTAAAACTTGAACAAATAAATAATAACACCCCTTTTCATATAATTTGGGTCGCGATGGTTTGTCATTTTTAAAATGTGGGTCGCCGAAAAAAAAGTTTGAAAACCACTGCTGTAGCTAGTGGTACGTGCCAGTGGAGCGAGTGGTACGTGACAGTGGCTAGTGGTACATGCCAGTGGAGCGAGTGGTACGTGACGGTGGCTAGTGGTACACATAGATATATATAAACACATACATCTATGGTGGTACATGCCAGTGCCTTCGCTGGTACATGACAGTAGCTTGTGGTACGTGACAGCGCCTCCACTGGTACATGACAGTTACTGTTCTGTTGATAGTGGTACTCAAGTGTCTCGTGGCAGTTGCATTGGGTGTCTTGCAGCAGGGTGTCCGCGGAGTCTTAAAAAGTCTTAAAAAGTCTTAAATTCATTTTTCTAAATTTAAGGCCTTAAAAAGTCTTAAATTCGTCATAAATGTCATATGCTGGTCTTAAATAAATAACTCGGAGGTCTTAAATTTGTCGGGGCAGGACTATTTTTATTTTAATTTTTCTCGCGGGACTTTTCGGTAAGGAGATGTAGAGAGGCTACTTTCTTGCTAGCTGCATATATAAACGGATGTCTGCGCGCTTGCTAGCTAGTCTGCAACAATGGGTAAGTGCAAATTCAACGTCAGTTGGCTGGACGACGTCCGTTTCCGAGGTTGGCTGGCGTCCGTTGCCAACCCAGAACAGGCCAGATGCATTTTGTGCAAAAATACATTCAAGATCGGCTCCATGGGGACCAAGGCTCTCGTCAGCCATATGCAGAGCCAAAAACACAAAACCTCTACCAGGAGCCACACACAGACCCCAGCCATTTCTACATTTTGCATCTCTGCCCCGGGGCCACCGCCGCAGACAACGGTCCGCGCTGCTAGCACTGACCTGAGGGTAGCATTTGGTGCGACACCAACACTGAAAGCGGAGGTGTTGTGGATTCTAAACACAGTGGTCAAGCACCAGTCCTACAACTCGAATGAGGGGATAGGAGATCTCTTCGGTTTGATGTTCCCTGACTCTCAAATCGCGAGCACCTTTACTGCTGGAAAGGACAAAACGGCGTATATAACTCGCTTCGGACTAGCGCCTTTCATCCGAAACGAGCTAATCTGCAGCGTCAACAAGGCTGATTTTGTTTTGATGTTTGATGAGACGTTGAACCACGCCACTAAAAGCAAGCAACTTGACGTGCACGTCCGATATTGGGTCGGAGATCAAGTGCATTCCGGGAACACACTGTACTTACAGTTTTTGAACCAGAGAGCACTGAGTATCACTTTATGTCCAATAACAGACAAAAAGTAAACTTGAATGAGTCTCATTGAATGACACACATGCTATGCTTGAGTTTTAATACAGCGGGATCCCCCCCACCATCGCGGGTTTAAGGTCTGAAATTTCATTCAAGGTGGTATTAAAAAGGTCTTAAAAAGTCTTAAATTTGACTTGCTGAAACCTGCAGATACCCTGTGCAGCTTTTGTTTACTGTCATGTAGCCTAACTGCCCCGCGGCCATTTTAGAATAGGAGAACAGGCTAAACTTTTATTTTTTAAATATGTGTGGCGGCCTGCGGAAACCCGTGGATGTCGCGGCCGCTCATTGTTAGCTAAGCCATAAAAGATCGAAAATCGTTTTCTGTCAAAATTGAGATTGTTGATGTTTTGTATAGTTAACACCCTAAACTTCATTGTAATGTACAAAAAGTATATGATTACTTATGAAAAACTGTTAATTTCAACGGTTTTTGGACATGTCAGCTAGCAAGATTTTCAAGCCATGTCAAATCAAATGCTTAGTTTGCCTGCTCTTTTGAGTGCTGCAGCAGCACAACTGATCAATGAAATAACTTGCTGAGAAGTTATTCATGTAGCCTATACTTAAACTGACATTTACATTCACAACGTCATTACGAATTAAAGGATTTTCTCCCATTTTCTCTCCATATCCCTTTTTGACACAGGTCGACTTTAAAAGGACGTAACTTCAGTAGATATATTATATCCAGGAGAGTTTGTAGTTTCCAATATGTATAATACCCAGAAAGTACATTTGCAATCATAGGGTGTCATTTATTGACATGGTTCTTCATATGAAAATAATGAACTATTATTAACAACTATATTTACTCAGAGTATCGAAATGCAAATGTAGGCTATTGACTTCAGTTATTACAATTAATGATATACGCCACTAGGAGGCGCTGATAACAACACAACGATGTGCATTAGAGACGTAGGAGAGTCTACAACGGTGGCTCATGTGCACGCTTAAATTCAGTTACTCTGAGTAAAATAATGTGTTACTAATTCATTACTTGTGTACAAGTCTGCTTTACATTACAGTCACACCATTACACTATATGCAATATAATGTCTAAATCGACTACTTTGTATGGTGAGCTTGTAGTGAGACATCAAAAGTATGGTTTAGAGTCTATTAGCACGAACAGTTTAACTTATTTTTTTAAATAAAAGTTAGTTACCTATTCTAAAATGGCCGCGGGGCAGTTACACGACAGTAAACAAAAGCTGCAAGACACCCAATGCAACTGCCACGAGGCACTTGCGTACCACCAGAGAATGTCTAATATAGATTAATTAAACAGGCTCTGGTACCCATAGATATATATAAACACTAGATACTGCATACTTCTATTCTGTTAAAAAAAAAAAAAACATAATTATTCATAAGTATGCAGTGGCATACCGACATCTCTGACGTTGATAACAAACCAAACCGTTTCAAAATCGGTTGAAAATTGAGCAAGTTATGGTCATTTAAAAAGTACATGTAGCATCAACACAATGTTATGGGTGAGCGAGTTGCCTGTAGCAAGATGGCCGCCATATGCGGACGTTCGACTCCGTTGTCCGGCAACGCGGACGAGACATCTAGTGTTTATATATATCTATGCTGGTACCACTATCAACAGAACAGTAACTGTCATGTACCAGTGGAGGCGCTGTCACGTACCACTAGCTACTGTCATGTACCACTAGCTCCACTGGCACGTACCACTAGGTGCCAGTAGAGGCACTGGCATGTACCACTCATAGAGTTAATATAACTAGAGTAAGCTACTTTTGTCTTCCAAGATGGCGTCCCCATTCATTTCTATGAAAAGTGGTCAGTGGCGCAGTGAGGCAAGCGAGAGCGCGATACGGACGCGGCCATCTTTCCACTTCCGTGTCTTCCGGTCTAGCTTTAAACAGTGGCTCTTTTTTTCCCTAGCTCCGAGACCTCGTGCACGCTTGCAACTAGCTGTACACGTCATACTTTGCGACAACCAGTCGCGAGCATAGATGTATATGGTTACGAGCGTGTGAGCTAAGGCATTGCAGTTGCAGAATCTATGGGCAGAATGGGGTACAAGTCCGATAAGAATCAGACACATGATGCAAACTTAACGGAAATGTATTCTGTCACTGTATAGTATTCCTTTCACTTGTTTTTTAGAAATAGGCTATAGGGCTAAATATAGGGCTATTCTAGATGGAACTCATCACATATGTTGCTTTTTTTCTTCGTGTAGTATGATTTCCAACGCATTGTATCGGATGAAATAAACTGTTAACATGAACAGCTCCGTCGTTGTTCTCGCCAGGCAAAGAAAGCTTAATAGTTATTTTGGTAACCGAAATCTTCCATAATGCAGACTTACCATAGCTTACTGTCAACTTTATATTCAAACGAAATGCCACGAAATTCACACTGCCTTCAATTTCACATCAGTGTCGAAATGTGACCTGTGTTTTATATGTTCAACCTAGAAAACCAAACGTCTATTAATGGATATAACGTGATCTAACAAGACGTGTTAATAATGTAATAAATAAAAGCTCGAGAAGTGTGTCTAAAATATACTTTATTTAACATTTGCCTTTGAAAGGGGCATATTCATAGAACCCATAGGCTACAATACGTTTCCATCAGATGTAAGTGGGGGTGAAACATCACTGAGGACCTTCATATTGTCCCACAAAAGCAGTCTGGCTTGATGACACGATCAAAAAAAGAATGGGTGTGTTTAACAAAAGCTTCTGAAGGCAAGACTAATATTATTTAAATAGGCTATATCATTTCCTATTGTGGTTAACAGTTAAAGTATTAATCTTCGTCTTTGCTCCAGATAGACATGTCAACAGGCAACTTTTATTGACGTAGGCAAATAAATGGGGTGCTAGTTTACCCATTTCGGATTGGTTTCAAACTTAGCAAAAATCAGGAAAAATTATTCTATGAAAAAGCTAGTAGTATGAGCCAGGTTCGAGAATCGAACAAAAATTATTGGGGGAGATAGTTTTGTAAATGTTGACTGGAGTTAATAGAATAAAAACGACCGGAAGAGTCGGAAACCTAACCGTAAATGCAATACCACCTACATCCACCGGGGCCGTTGCTTCAAGCCGAGGGGCGAGGGGTGGGGGCTTGGGTACCACTAGCCACTGTCACGTGCCAGTGGAGGCACTGGCATGTACCACTAGCTACTGTCACGTACCACTCGCTCCACGGTCACGTACCACTCGCTCCACGGTCACGTACCACTCGCTACAGTACAGTACAGTTTCGGTTCTAACCGCTACTGTATTCAGGTGCAGCATAATTGGTTCCCACAAGGAATCAAGACTGTAAATGTCCATTTTGGCTATTCATAAGTATTTGAAGCAGTGCAAAAATGTTTCCATTTTATATACTGCTAGTTGTTTCATGCTGGGTGACAGGAGTTATGCTGGGACAGATAGCAGTTACCGCCGATGTTGAAAACAACTTTAAATACCATCCTCTTTGCAATTGAGCCAAACAACCAAACTGTTGAGATACTCATATTGGGTATCTCAGCACTCTCAAGTGCCACAAAATATTGAATGTCTATCTCCAAAGGACTGAGAGAAGCCAGCATAGAAGCCTATCATGGTTCATCAGAGGTTTCCTTCAAAATATAGACCACAGGGTTGTGTGGTAGTTGTAAGCAAACATTCAGTATTGAGACATGAAACCTTTGTCTTATGTAGAGCTCAAAGGGACTAAATGTGAACCTGACACGTCAGATGGTTTGTTGCATAGAACCACCTGGGGAAGTCATCCTTGGAAACTGTTAGGAAAAGGGAAGGCACTTTTACCCCAAAAATTGCAAGTGATTGTATCTGTCTATCCCTCTCTAAGGCTGGTAGCTGCCAGGAATTCCTCTGTATGATGCTAATCTGAGTTTACCTGCTTTGAACATCTCTCTATACTTTTTTCAAACAGGAAAGTTTTCTGCCTGGTGTGCTTCTTGCTGCCCGAAAATATATAAACAGAGGAATAACAAATATGATTTGCCTGATTTTTCTTTTGTCATTACAACAAAATATTTTTATTTTGGGAAGATTAAATGAAGAGAGAGAGGGAGTCATAGGAGGTGGGTGGGGGACCGGGACAAGGTTAAGGGTGAAGGTTTGATCCTGAGTGGAGGCAGAGATGGGCAGTATTTCAATTACTTGTATTTGAAATACATTTAAAGACTTTTGAGTATTTTGTATTTGATAGGGCCGATAAAAAATCTAATGTAATTTGTAACAACATACTTTAGAGTGGAGTAATTTTGTATTTAAAATACTCAAAATACTTTCTCGATGAATAAAAATACAGTTCACAAGTTCAGTCTTCAGATCAAAGCTGAGTTAGAGACCCGTTTTCTGGAGGACACCAGAAAACACCTGCTTTCTCTTCAGCAGTACCCACTTATCAAGCTCCTTTTTGTTCGATTTAACACAACCCTCCCCTCTTCAGCTCCGATTGAGAGACTGTTCTCGTTTGCAGGAATAATATTCAATCCGCACAGGAGGCGGTTAACCCCAGAAATATTGGAAAAGTTAGTTGTTCTTAAAGGCAACTAAACTGGCTACTCAGTGGTAGCCTGGTCCTAACCAGACCCTCGTACATTTCATTTGTACAGAGGGTCTGGGATCGCTCAGACCCCCACCCCTCGGCCCTCGGCTTGAAGCAACGGCCCCGGTGGATGTAGGTGGTATTGCATTTACGGTTAGGTTCCCGTGTCTTCCGGTCGTTTTTATTCTAAATATTATATTATTATATTACATATACATATTACTTATTACATATTCTATGTAGTGCACAACATCAACGTCATCGTTCTCAGCCACTCCCTTTGTTCGCTGATTGGACCTACAAAAAATGTTAGTCACACACAAGATTACACACACACACTCCCCTATGCCTATGGGAAAACACACATGGATTTGTCAAAGCGTCACGAAAGCTTGAGAGAGAGAGAGAGAGAGAATTTTGAATTTTCAACAACTATTTATTATAAGCTTTAAAAAATCACACAAGAACATTATCAGATCATTTTGAGACAATATTGAATGAATAATGAATGAATGCTCTTCTCCCTGTACACCAACAGCTGCACCTCGAGTCATCCGTCCGTCAAACTCCTGAAGTTTGCGGACGACACCACCCTCATTGGGCTCATCTCTGGTGGAGACGAGTCTGACTATAGGTGGGAAGCGGCCAACCTGGTGACCTGGTGCAGCCAGAACAACCTAGAGCTCAACGCTCTTAAGACAGTGGAGATGGTTGTGGACTTCAGGAAGAATACAGCCCCACTCACCCCCATCACCCTGTGTGACTCCCCAGTCAACACTGTGGAGTCCTTCCGCTTCCTGGGCACTATCCTCTCCCAGGACCTCAAGTGGGAACTGAACATCAGCTCCCTCACCAAGAAAGCACAACAGAGGATGTACTTCCTACGGCAGCTGAAGAAATTCAACCTGCCAAAGACAATGATGGTGCACTTCTACACAGCCATCATTGAGTCCATCCTCACCTCCTCCATCACCATCTGGTACGCTGCTGCCACTGCCAAGGACAAGAGCAGGCTGCAGCGTATCATCCGCACTGCTGGGAAGGTGATTGGCTGCAATCTGCCTACCCTCGAGGACCTGCACACCTCGAGGACCCTGAGGCGAGCGAGGAAGATTGTGGCCGACTCACCCTGGTCACTCCCTGTTTCAGTCACTCCCCTCCGGCAGAAGGCTGCGGTCCATCAGTACCAATACCACACGCCACAAAAACAGTTTCTTCCCTTCCGCTGTTGGCCTCTTCAATAAGGCCAAGGGTTCACACTGACTTCATGACTAAATGCCCTTAAAACAACACTGCTTTTTGCACTGGACAATACAATCCTGTACTATTTGTATTTTTTGTAATATTTGTATTTTTATATTGTAATTACTGCTCTGTACTTATATTTTAGATTTTATTGTATCGTTTATTTTAATCTAATTCCATTGCTAGTTATGTACCCTTAGTTTGCTAGTTATGTACCCGTAGTATAGTTAGTCCTCATATTTACATTTTTGATTCCTATATGTTTAATGTTTGCACCTTCCTGCCAAAGCAAATTCCTTGTCTGTGCAAACTTTCATGGCGAATAAAACCCATTCTGATTCTGATCCTGATAAATATATCAACGTTTGTAAGTTTATGGGCTGTTAAGTCCCATTAATAAAAAATATATATACATAAATGATGTGTATGTATTGATTATGTAACATAATCAATCAAGTTGTTGTCTTTTAGTAGCTTGGCTTAGTTACACTGACATTATGTGACTGTACTTTCTTTTTGTAGGGTTCACCAGAGCTTTGTGTACATTATATAGCCCAAACTTGAATGCTCTGCTATACCAAATTGTTAGAAAACGGAAAATCCAGAAAAAGTATTTCCTATATTTTGAATACAAAATACATGTATTGTATTTTGTTAAATTTTCTAGCACCAGTATTTTGTAGTTTATTTTAATACATTTATTTGAGGGGTATTTTGTATCAAAATACATTTTGATGTATTTTTGCCCATCTCTGAGTGGAGGCATGGGATGTCGCTTCTGATGTTTCTTCACCAGCTCTGGCAAGTAGCCTATTGTAGTCTGAGAGATAAAGACAAATAAGTAAATGTAGACGTAACGTCATTTGAATCTAAGTATAACAGACCCACAAATGAGGTCAAGTTAACCCTTGTGCTGCCTTCGGGTCACATGACCCCAGGGGCGGTTCTACACGGGGGCCTACAGGGGCCAGTGCCCCTGTAAAAATGTCCCTGGCCCCCCCTGTGTGGCCCCCCTGAGCTGACTGAATAAAACATTTAAAAATAGTTTTTTTTTTTTTACACGTTTTTCTTCTTCTAGTAGTCATCATGAAATGAGGAAGGGACATTGCAGCCTTTTTTGCCCCAGTAAATAAAAAAGTTAGAGAAACATATCAAAGTATTGAGAGAGCTGAGGAGCTGGAAGAGGGAGAGCCAGAGCCGTTTGTATGATTTTAATGTAAAGCAAAATTAAAGTATTTAATGTTTAAATATAATTTGTTTCCGTTTTTTAATGTGCCCCTCTGATTAAACACTGGCCCCCTCTTGGCCCCCCCAGTAAAATGTGTCTAGAACCGCCACTGCATGACCCAAAGGTTCACAACGAACCATCGTTGTGTTTACCCAATACAAAAACAAATAAATAGCATTTTCTTTTAACCTTCGCAATGTGGGGGGTCTGAGACAGCCCGACGGTTAAAAGAAAATGCTTCACTTTGTTTTTGTATGCGGTAAAGTTGTCGCAATACGACGGTGGGTCACAATGACTGATAACACAAGGGTTAAACAGAGATAGAGTCTAATCTGGGCATATTTACTCATCAGCAATATTCTATTAGTATATTCTATGTTTACAAAAAGTCTTTAGAAACTAAATGTAAATGCTAAATTATAAAAAAGCATGTCCCAATACAAAATATGTGTTCTTACATTTAAGCAATGGCATTTAAATCTATAGAGATCTTATTCGAGAGATCTATAATATGAGTCGACATTATGAGAATGTAAAAAATGAGTTAGGTGTATGCTATTATGAAACTATGGCGGAACAAATTAGACTATGGATGATGCGTCACCATTTAGGTAGGCCTAATTATGGGAAACAGATGAATTGCCTACATCAAATAGGCCTAAATGGGGTCGTTAGCTGAAAACCATCATCTTTAGCCTAATATTAAAACGTTTTCTCTTGTGTCTTCACATGGTTACGTATTCAGGTTTCAGAAGCATTAACTTAAGTTATATGAATACAGTAGGCCTATACCTTTGAAACATTAAATGGGTCAGGACGTTGTGGTAATTGACTTCAGGCAACAGTAATCTCACTGTGTTCAAATTAAATCACCATGGTAATGTCACGGGTATGTAACGGACGTGGTCTTGCAAGTTCCGTCAGAGGTATCTGGCCAATGTTCACTCCCACGGGGAGTCGAACCTGCCACCTCTCGACTTCCCAAGCGCCACCACTACCAACTACGCCAAAGAAAAGCTAGCTATTTGTTGACGCGGGTGGCCCATTACATACCTGAGGAGTGAGTTTCACCAGTTCACACCGGTTACATTCACCCCTCTGAAACTCACTCCGGCGGTTAGCTGGCGCTAACCTCGTGAGATCCGGGTCACGGCACCAATGTCACGGGTATGTAACGGACGTGGTCTTGCAAGTTCCGTCAGAGGTATCTGGCCAATGTTCACTCCCACGGGGAGTCGAACCTGCCACCTCTCGACTTCCCAAGCGCCACCACTACCAACTACGCCAAAGAAAAGCTAGCTATTTGTTGACCCGGGTGGCCCATTACATACCTGAGGAGTGAGTTTCACCAGTTCACACCGGTTACATTCACCCCTCTGAAACTCACTCCGGCGGTTAGCTGGCGCTAACCTCGTGAGATCCGGGTCACGGCACCAATGTCACGGGTATGTAACGGACGTGGTCTTGCAAGTTCCGTCAGAGGTATCTGGCCAATGTTCACTCCCACGGGGAGTCGAACCTGCCACCTCTCGACTTCCCAAGCGCCACCACTACCAACTACGCCAAAGAAAAGCTAGCTATTTGTTGACGCGGGTGGCCCATTACATACCTGAGGAGTGAGTTTCACCAGTTCACACCGGTTACATTCACCCCTCTGAAACTCACTCCGGCGGTTAGCTGGCGCTAACCTCGTGAGATCCGGGTCACGGCACCAATGTCACGGGTATGTAACGGACGTGGTCTTGCAAGTTCCGTCAGAGGTATCTGGCCAATGTTCACTCCCACGGGGAGTCGAACCTGCCACCTCTCGACTTCCCAAGCGCCACCACTACCAACTACGCCAAAGAAAAGCTAGCTATTTGTTGACGCGGGTGGCCCATTACATACCTGAGGAGTGAGTTTCACCAGTTCACACCGGTTACATTCACCCCTCTGAAACTCACTCCGGCGGTTAGCTGGCGCTAACCTCGTGAGATCCGGGTCACGGCACCAATGTCACGGGTATGTAACGGACGTGGTCTTGCAAGTTCCGTCAGAGGTATCTGGCCAATGTTCAGCCCCACGGGGAGTCGAACCTGCCACCTCTCGACTTCCAAAGCGCCACCACTACAAGCTACGCCAAAGAAAAGCTAGCTATTCGTTGACGCGGGTGGCCCATTACATACCTGAGGAGTGAGTTTCACCGATTCACACCGGTTACAGTAACATGATGACTTATTGAAGATATCATAATTGCAGTCTTTGTTTATGAATGACAAGCATTCGATTTAAAGCTCAGATACAAGAAGATATCGTGAAGGTAAGAGCAGATGCTAAATTAAACATGTAGGCTACTTTAAAACATTAATATTTTATATACGCTGAATTTATTTTATAAACAATTATATCTGCATGAGAAAATTATGGGGTGACAGCGGCAGCGCACGAACCGCGAGGGCTGGCATTACGCCTGGCTGCGAAGTGCCTTGTTCACTAGGGCTGTCCCCGACTAAGATTTTCTTTGGTCGACCAAGACTCGACTAAACACTTCTGAAAATCGACTAATCAAAATTGGAAACGTTTTTTTTTCTATAAATGTCACAATGTTTTTCAACAAACCCTTTTGTGTGATGTTTTACCTCACTGTTTTAAGAGATAATATGAAAGAAATACATAGGTAAGAAGGGAGATTGACAACTAGACAAACATAAATGTACAAACATTTTCCCGATCTGACTCAATGTAGCTGCTGGACATTCCAGATTCAGCCGCTATAAAATAAGATAATTACTAATAATAAGTCTCGTGTCACCAGTCCTGTTGTTACCGAATGCCGATATAATACAAAATGCCTCATTGTAAGAGATAATAGGCTACATAATAACCAATGTACTACGAACTTGCAGCATGCGAACTTACGTAGAAGCCGAGTGGGGAACGGTGCAACAGAGAAAGATTTTGTTGTCTTGGCCGGAGAAGATAAGCTCTTAAGCGCTAAGAGCTTCTTAGGAGCGCTCTTAAGAGCGCTGTGAAAGAAGGACGTGTTTCCCAGAGTCTTTCTTAGCTTAAGAAGGAAATGTAAGATCAGCCTGACCCACTCTTAACAGCCTTCTTAGCGACCAAACGCTCACTGCAGCCGCGTCAGGGAAAGTTATATCTGACACTCAAAGGAATACTAAAACCATGCGTAATGATAAATGTGCACCCACAGCTGCAGAACACTGACGCAAGAAAAATTATAGTATACGAAAAAAAATAACGATATAAAAATAAAGAATTGCCCATGTGTTCCTGTAGCTACATAAATAAAATGAATCATCATTACTATCACTCATTACGTTCACACACATTCGGCATCTGCATATGAGTTTACATTAGCTATAAAAACATCAACAACCCTGTGGTATTTCACAGATATCAGAGAAACTGACAGGTGTAATTGAACTCGGTTGGAACCTCATCAAGAGAGGCTCCACCTGCTAGTCTATATAAAGGCGTTGCTGAAGTCCACGTGTGTGAGACACCATGGCTGCAATACAGCATATTCTCGCTGCTAACAGCGTCGCCGTGTGCGAAGCCAGATAGTTTACATAAATGCCTGTGTCAGCACTTCTCCCCACTTAATGTGCTGTCGGACCGGGCTGTCCAGTCCAAGTACCGGCTTCCACGTGTGGAGATCCAACACCTCGTCACGCTAGTGTCACCACACATCCAGAGGGCAACCCGCTGCAATTTTGCCCTCAGCCCGGAGGTGCAGCTCCTGGCCGCACTGCGTTTTTACGTAGTCGGGAGCTTCCTGGAGGTGGTGGGGGACGGCACCGGCCTCAGCAAGGCATCGGTTTCACGGAGTGTGGCAGCCGTGACACCGATCCTCCTGCGCCATGCCCAGACACACATCCGAATGCCCACCACACAGGGACGAGGTCCGCCAGGTCCACAGTGGATTTCATGCCATGGCTGGGATCCCCCGGGTGATTGGTGTTGTGGATGGCATACTGATCCCAATCCACAATCCCTCCCTGGTGGATCCGTGCTGGATTGGGAGGAAACATTACACTGCCATCAACACTCAGGTGGAAGTGGACCACGATGGCCTCATCACAGACTTCGTTGCCAGGTGGCCAGGAGGCACACACGACAGCTTCGTGTGGGCCAACTCAGCTGTGGGGCAGAAGGCTGGCAGAGGAGAGTTCGGCAGGAGCATCTTCCTCGGGGACAGTGGCTACCCTCTCCGGAGTTACTTCGTGACACCGTTAACCAACCCAGCAACACCACAGGAGGAGAGGTTCAATGAAGCCCACACACACACCAGGACCCACGTTGAACGGGTGTTTGGCAGGTGGAAGTCTCGTTACCGATGTATCCATCGTTCGTCGGGGGGGCTGCGCTTGTCACCTGTGAAATGTTGCCGCGTGATTGTTGTCACAGCCATGCTGCACAACATAGCAGTGCGCGTTGGAGCAGATGAGCCGCCTCCTGTGGATGAAGATAGGGAAACATCGGAAGACGAAGCCCCCAACCTCGCCCCCCGCGAATCCCGAGCAGCACTCCACCAAGCTGGTGTCCAGACCAGAGAGGAGCTTGTGAATCTCTTTTGATGTCTATCAGCCCCTACCCCGTCACCAAGCACTGATATCAGCACCACCCTACTCCCAACATTAAACCCACTACCATCACACAACCCATATCAACTATCATGTATAGCAGAGGTCTTCAACCCTGGTTCTCAAGGACCCCCTATCCTGCACGTTTTAGATGTTTCCCTGCTCCAACACACCTGATTCAAATGAATGGTCGTTAACAGGCTTCTGCATAACTAGATAACGACCCATTCATTTGAATCAGGTGTGTTGGAGCAGGGAAACATATAAAACGTGCAGGACAGGGGGTCCCTGAGGACCAGGGTTGAAGACCTCTGATGTATAGGGCTTGAAAGCTAGGAAATGACGCAAAATGATCCACACAACACATGGTTGAAAAGGAAAAGTAGTTTATTTAAAAAAACAAAGAGAAACAAAAAGCAGTGGCACCGCTGTCTTACTGGGCGTCTGCATCTGCATCACCTGCAATGAAGGGAGATTGATTAGTGAAATTGAACGGGATACATTGTGCAATGCGGAGATTTTTTTTTTTTAAATGCCCCTTACCTCCATCCTGGGGGAGAATTATTGGGACCGAGATGGAGGGGCGGTTGAACTGCGCCGCGGCAATTGCCAGCTGCAGCTCCAACTTCTGGCGTTTTATCTTCACCATCTCCTCCTGGAGGGCAGTCTGTCTCTCCAGTTGGGCCTCTATCCCCCGCAGCACCACCAGTTTCTCCCTCTCAAGACGCACCAGCGTCTCGCTGCAGGTCGTTATGGGGGGCCGCCCTCTTAAGCCTCCCCGAAAGGTGACACCGGGCCCTGCTGGTTGGCGCGCGGGGACAGGGCTCGGTTGTGGGGGGTGGTCCTCTCCTGGGGACGTGCATGTCGCCGCTCTGCTCCCAGATGGCTCCTCCTCCTCGTCCTCGCTGTTTCCTGAGAGGCCCTCGTCCCCCAGAAGATCGAAGCCCCCACTAATGCCTTCAGAGGCAGTCTTTCCAATTATGGAAAGGACTTTTTTCTCGTCCGGAGTGAGGGTTGTAGCACCAGGTGCGCCACCACCCGTGCCCATGCTCTCTCGCCTCACCTTTGCACTTTTTTTTTTGGTTTGGCTTTGGAACTCCTGCCACTTTTTCCTTACAGCACCCCAGTCTCGCAGGCCACAGGGACTAGAGGGGGACATCTTTTGGGCTATGGCCTGCCAAATTCGGTTCTTTAATACAATGGTTTTTTTGTCCTTTGTTCCCCCAAATAAGTCATCACGGTGCTGCCAGACCTCGTCCACTAATACGGTCATCTCCTCTGGGGTAAACGAGGGTGACCTCTTGCTCCGTTTGCTGGCTGTTTTTTCCATTCTCACATGGGTGTGCCTAGCCACAGGGGGGTATATATGCGTTAATGGGCTTGATTACTACTTGGATACACCTGTTAGCTGTGATCACACATACACACACGCGCGCGTAGCCTAATTGCACCTGTGTGTGGGGACCACAGGGTGTTGTGTGTGATTTATGCGCTGATAAAGTGGTGGGTGATCGATTTGCCTGGCATCGATTGATTTAGTTTCAGCACCATGGCAGTGGACAGCTCCCACTAAGAGCTTCTTAAGAAGCTTCTTTGGCGGGATGTTAAAAAGGCAGTTAAGAACGCGTCTGGGAAACACCCCTATCTTTGCGCTCCTTCTTAGCCGAACCCTTCTTAAGAGCCTTCTTAAGTCTTTAAGAACGATCGAATCTGGGAAACGCGGCCAATGTCATTCGAATTGGATGTGATTCTTATAATAGGCATATTCATTTTTCAACCCAGCGCGTTAGCATGAGCGGAGTAGGCCTAGGCCAACTTACGTTTTTCAGGTGGTAGGCTACATCATATTCGACATCGAACTATGAAAAATAAACCGTTGTTGGCAGAGTTTGCATTCAACGTTTTTCGAGTCACCCGGTACTTTGTAAATATAAATGTACTTTAATGAAATGCTGCAATACCACAGATTTCTTTGCCATTTTGACTAATAACACCGACAATGTAGGCTATGGCAGAGTTTGTAGTTCGGCAGCCAATTGTGCTCATGCCGTGTGCAAAAAAACAACAAAGCGCAGATTAACGAAAGGGAAAACAGTAAGACCTTTTCTTTTAAATTATATATTTTTAGAGTTGCTTTATTTGTCTTAAATAATATAATCTACAATTTCTGTTGAACATTTCTTTAATTCAGCAATGGTGACACAAGCGGGAATCAGATCTCACACTGCCATACGGCAGCTCGATTAAAAAAATCTTAGTCGACCAAGAGCATATCGACCAGAAAATCGACTAGTCGACTGAGTGGGGACAGCCCTAGTTTAGACTTTTGCAAAGAAGTGTGAATGAACCTGAGAAATGTGTCAAAAGGGTAAATTGTGTTTAAAGACTGGGGTACATGGTCTTTCTGCTGGGATTTGGCAAAATGGTTTTGTGAGGAAGGGCTTACACATACCATTTTTGTGTGTTAGCAATCGAGAAAAACTGTAATAAGTATTATCAATCTGCAAATTGGAGAAAACCAGACCTCTGACAATAAATGACAACACAACACCAGGCTTAGGTCTCAATCATGTCTCTCATGAGCTCTGAAGACCCGAGGACCAGGAGCGTACTCCAGAAAGCAGGTTATGCAACTTAACCTGGGGTCCGTTCTCCGTACGTCGCCAACTCAGTTAGCTGGATTTGATTGTTGACGATTTGTCATTATCTTGGATTGTTTGGTTCTTCGAAGCTCATTCTGGACTTGCTGTCATAGCAACAAGTCCTTTACCTTAAACCTGCTCGGGAGCAGGTTTATTTTATGTAAACAAGATTTGATTGCGACTATATAAGCAGAGGTGATACAGGAAGTCTGTCACAGACATGTCTTGTCCGTTTTTACGACAACAATCTGTTGCAGAAGGTGCAAGAATAATTAGCAGAATTTAACATGAAACCGAATTAATTGCTCATTGCGTGATAGATAGATCCAAGCACAGCGCGATATGCTAATAGCCTATACTTTTTTGAAAGATATAGCCTATAGGTTTTTTTGTGAGGGTGTCATTTACATAATAAATTTGTTGAAACCACATTATGACATTAAAGATGATAACAAAGTATGAAAATAAAAAAACATAGGCCTAGCTTCTAAGTGATAAAACATCTAACGTGGTCACTACTATACATTTAATTTGGTCTGCTACTTTTTGCCAGCCCTCTTTCTTGGATTTTGCAGACTTTGAGGTGTTCCCTGGCGTTCTGAGTAAATCTTCAAATTCAGAGTAACCTTCGAGCAAGCTGTTGCTCTGTTGGCTCTGTTGCGGAAAAAACGGGGCACTCTTTTTGGCCATGGTGAGCAGCCATAGACTTATGTGAGCAGCCAATAGCAGCGTTGCTGATCAAGGTTTCTCCTACCGATACATACCCCCTTTTAGACCAACGCATAACTCAATCCAGCTATACTAATTATAAACAACATGGGTGTTCAAAGAACCGAATTAGCCAGATCATGATTAGCAAGATGATGTCATCTTGGATGTGTCATTTGATCTCAGATAAGTAATCAGTAATAAGCGATGTACGGAGAACGGGCCCCAGGTAAGTTAACCCGCCAGCTGATTCACAATGTTGCAGCAACCTACTGGCAATGTTGCTACAACGCTGGGTGTCAGCTGGGGAGTTAACTTACCCGGGTATGTCACATAACCTGCTTTCTGGAATACCCCCCAGGTCACAAGAATGTAAACAAAGATAGTGACAGTCAGGCAGTAATGACGTTACAACAGTCTCAGAGAGATTCACAGCTCCCAACACATGACAACTCTCAGACTAGAGAAATCATAGTTGGAGCTCTCCTTGTAGTCATGACAAGGGATGTTTACCCAGTACTTTCTCCTGACTCCGAACATCCCTGACACACAATCTACTCTTATTTATAGCAAGCTCATGAGAACATACTAACTAGTATCCAATGACTAGTTATATTGATTAGTGAATAATGTAAGCACACAGGAAATCCCAATTTCTTCCACAAGATCCAGGGAGACGAAGGACACTAGGACCCCTGCTACGTAGTGATGGGGGAAACAAAGCTTTCCGAAGCAACAAGCTATTTGAAACATTTGTGTCAAAAAAGTTTGCTTTCAGGAAAAGCGGACTAAAGTTATTTCAGTTATATTTGAGAGAAAATGTATCTGTAATAATTGATGCTTGTGTAGGATTGAGGAGATTTAATATCAGGAGAGGAGCCTCACAGACTAGAGAGGGGCACTAAAGACACAATGCATTCTTCTGGCAGCTCTTCTGGCAGCTTCATTGAGAATTTGTATCATTT
Source organism: Thaleichthys pacificus (assembly GCA_023658055.1). NCBI lineage: Eukaryota > Metazoa > Chordata > Actinopteri > Osmeriformes > Osmeridae > Thaleichthys > Thaleichthys pacificus. The sequence goes on along the minus strand of CM042857.1, from coordinate 16,676,371 downwards.
TCAAAATGATTAACATAGTTACAAAAGTTCTTTCAATAGATACAAGACACAATATTGGAACAATAATAAGCATATCCTTTACATTCCAAAGTCAACTTGCCAATCTAATTTTCTTATTTTCTTCCAGTATTCTTTTACAGGTAAATAACCAGTCATTTATAATTTCTCACTCTTTTCATTATAATCCTTGTTACCTATCATGGTTAATTCAGAAATGAACACAACCACAATAGTCATTAATCAAACACGAACATCGTCAATATTAACCACACACATTGAGTTTAGCTAGGTGCGTTACCGTATCAGCTAAAAATCGAAAATACAATAGTGCTTTTAGACACTCAACATTCGGTTGTCATGTTACAAAACAATTTATCAAACATATTCTAAAGTTCAATAACACAAATACTCATTTTGTACCTGAAAAGGGGAGATATCAATAAAGACGCTTGGACACGATGCATTCCTTCTGGCAGCTCCTTCTGGCAGCTTCATTGAAAATGAGGCATCGTGGCCGAAATCCCGCCCCCCCCCCCCCCCCCCCCTCCCTACCGGCCTCTGCAGGCATGACTAATCAATCACAACTCTCAAAAGGCTCAACAAGTCGATCATAGATAAACACTGTATATAAATGATTTTCCATTTTATGCCCCTTTGACTGTTTTTAATACCTACTGAACTTATTGATCAGCTTCCAAAATAAAATAAATCAACCACTAAAATCAATCTATAACATATGTCCTAGTTGGGTTATTGTGTGTGCGTGACACATTGCAGTGCAATATATGAAATTCTAATTATGTCTTATAATTGAGTGCAGGTAGTTTCCTTAGTCTAGTCAAGTTATTGGTGCGTGTCACAGTTTGCTGTGCAATATGAAAGTCTAGGCTTGAAATTAAGGTGTGGTGACGAGCACACTGTGGGTATCAGGTGGCTAAGGGGTGCCATGGCTCCTTCCATCCCAACCCTGGGTTCCTTCTAGTATCGTGTGGTCTCCTGAACTTTTACTATTGTAAATTCATTGTTATCCTGAAATGTACATCACATAAAAGGAGAGTTGATTTTTTCTACGTCTGTGTGTCAGTCTGAGTAACAAATCCTTTCCGTAATCATGATACCCCCCAGAAATGTTCACTGCACCCCCATTCAAAGCAGGCTGCATCCAGCCCTGCTTCTGCTCCCTTTCTCACCTCTCCTCCGTGTTTTTTTTCCAGACCCTTTTTTCTGTCTTCCGACTGCTGGTGGCTCTTTTGGATCCTCTCATCTTTTTCCTCTTTCCACCGCTTAATTTTTTTTCACCTTTGCATCAGGGTCAACTTTCTTTCTTAATGAAATAGTAATCCATCGCTTTCTTTTTTCCCTTTACATGGCTCTCCTTTATTTCTTCATCAAGGAGCTTCTGCCTTTCTTTCTCTCAATTTTTCTTGTTCTTTTTTTCCTTATCCAAGCTCTTGCTCCTTCTTTCTCTCCCACTCTCTCTCTCTTTGGAACAGTTGTAGGCAGGACCCAGGTGCAAGGGTCCCCCAAAGCAAAGTCAGGTGCCCTTGAAAGGGCTGGGGGATCTCTCCGCTGGGACCATGGTGGTTCAGTCGTTCTGTAATGGTTGTAGGGAGGACCCAGGTGCAAAGAGACCGACGAGGCAGGATTCACAAAATAAAAGGGCTTTAATGGAGATTGTAGAAACAAGGATAGATACATGAAACCAAACGACAGGAAACACGCTACATGAAACAAACAAATGACAGGGACTAAATACATCAAACCAAACAAGACACAGGTGAACTCAACAACACTAACGACACCGCTGAAGGACAAACAAGACACAGGTGGAACTAATAAACACAGAACAGCAGGACACACTAGGGCAGACAAACTAAGGCTGGGGCATGTCCACACTAATCTAATGTTTTATAAAAAACATTTTAACTAGTCATTTAGTGGACACTCTTACCCAGAGCGACTTACAGTAAGTACAGGGACATTCCCCTGAGGCAAGTAGGGTGAAGTGCCTTGCCCAAGGACACAACGTTATTTTTCACAGCCGTGGAATCAAACCAGCAACCTTCTGATTACTAGCCCAATTCCCTAACCACTCAGCCACCTGACTCCTTGAACACAATCCAGAGAGGAAGTTTCTGTATATTCCAAAATGGATCAGACCCTATTTCTTGAATGTTACTAACTAGTTGAAAGAATTTTTAAGTAAATGTTATAGCACACAAGATAAGTGTAAGAGTTTGGGTGTGTCTACATGTTTCCATTTGAGGAAACAATTCTGCACATTGCTAGATTTGTAAGTTGTTGCACCCCCTTGTGGCTTGGATGGGGCATAGAGTTAAACAATCTTATTACTTTATCTATATTGTGTTGCATGCCAATAATGCAACTAATTAATTAGGCAAAATCTTAAAGACAGTACATTTTACATTACATGTGTTACCTTGACAACAGGTACGTACTGCGTTGCCATCCAGTCTGGATGTTCCACCTGGCAGTAGTTTGAGGGTTTCCATACTTGTAACAGTCAGGTACCTGAGAAACTCTAAATCCTACTGTACCCCAGCACCAGGGGCAACAGGACTGCTCATTATGCAGTTTTTTGTAATTCTATTGTATGAACTAAAAGTAAACACACATAACATACATATCATGGAAATATGCGACATAATAACCAATCATTTGATTTCTGCTTTTTTTGGACTTCAAACATGTGATCTGCATCTAAACTTAACATAACACCTGAAGTCAACAACATTGGTCAATATGAAACTGAACTACAGTCTAACCATAAACTGTACTGTACCTTCCACTGTGAACTGGACTGTATGGACTATAGTGGACTACATAACTGCAACATCTCTCAAAATGAACACACATGCGATCCAACCTGAATACCTACATCAATAATTATGTAACTATCCTGAATATCAAAAGACACATCCATTTTACTGTACATAAACTACACTTTACACTCTGTTTACATACATATTTCAGAGTCGGCAGCAAAACATGTTTTGGCAAGTTGCACTTGTACATTGGGCAAAATAAACTTTACCTTGAACACATCATGCCCCACCTCGCTACAGAATAGCGTGAGGGATGTGCTTGAATGGCCTCACATAATGCTGCAGTGTGGGGTGTATTAGAGTCAGTTTGAGTCTTAAATCGTTTTCCACTCCTAGTCTGTGCCTTCTGAGAGTTGAGAAGACAGTCCATATCTACACTGTTGCATCAAAGTCTTAATGGTGCAATCCAGAAATCTGGCAACGCCTTAACTAGATATGTATGGCCCCGAACGTGGATATCTCAAATAGAATCTTAATTGTGCAGCCAGGTGTTTTCCTATTAGACACTGGCAGCAAGTCTGAGTTCGTTTGCACACAAAAAATCGTGCAATGATGGGAACACTTAAGCGTTTTCAGGCAAATTTAACAGGATTCCTAAAAGGTTAAGTGTCGTTCTCGTTACAGTCAGACCAGAGTTGCAGCTTGGATTCATTGCCTCAGTTTTGTCCTGCACATTGAAGATCCTCGCTTAGAGGCCCTGCAGTGCGAGATTCAGTTCATTCAGGTAAGTAAAAATATCTCCCAAATAGGCCCACCTTGTGAGCCACTCATCGTCATGCAAGTTATCCGACAAATGAAAAGGGAGGTCAGTGAGGAACTGTTCAGATTGTGTAGTTAGTATTGATCACTTTCCAATGTTACTTAAAAAAATAATTTATTAATTGTGTGAGCGGGATAAAAAAATGTTTACTCAATGTACTCATACACTGAAAATAATGAGACTGCCCATCTGTTGGATTAAACTAAGCATCTTTTGTGTATTTTACACAATTGTTTCATGTTCTTTAGCATGTGATCGCATTGTGTAGAATGCAGAAAGTGTACATGAAATGATTTAGGTTGTTGGGATAAAGTGAATCAATCGAGTAAATTTAGCCTATCAGCTTTCAAATTATGTCTCGTGATAACCGCGCCATCGCGCATTGCGCGCAAATCACTCACTCAACGGCTCAGTCATAACTCACTCTACGGCTCAGCTCATTTGTCGTTTATCCATGTGTTTCCAGCCATAACTCATCTCAACTATGTAAGTATGCATGACCACCTGGTATTTAGATTATTTGGGATTTTAAGTTTTTAAGTCATTTTAAGTGGCTTGACTTTCACCATTAATCAGGAAAAAATAAGTTAATGTTAGCATAAGGATTAGCTTTGGCTATCACATGCCAGGCAAATACTACGGTGGCCCTGAAGTGCAAATCACACCCACTAACATGAGTGCATCCCCCAAATGAAAACACTCCCCCAAAATACGAGTCAACTCCCCCCAAATAGGATGACTTGCTCACCTCCCCCCAATACAAGGACACGCTCCCCCAAATGGGAAACGACATTACATGAACTCAAAAACACATTACATTAACTCAAAACGGAAAGGGTTGGTACTACACTTCGTTGCTGAATGGATGCAGTAACTAACAATAAATTGATCGACATAAGTACAACATGCAATAGCCTGACAGAGTTACGTGCACCAGGACATTTGTTTGGCTATGGAAGCATGCAGCAAGTAGTAGGCTACTTATGCAAAAGTATAAATTGCGTGTTAAACGTCAAAATCGATAGCGAAACAACCATCCTGGTCCACGTAACTCTGTCATTACCATGAAGTTGATCGTTTTGGTTGGAATACAAGAAGAAACATTGTGTTAACAATTCAGAGTCATGACTTGCACTACACTTTATTTTAATCAGGGACATTCCTATAAAATAATCTTAGATATGCTGTTAACGTTTAACAACATTAAAATAAGTAGCCTATGCGCACGCTAAAAACACAGTTGAAGGAAGCAGGACTTTTCAGGAAAAAAAACTAATAGTCCACAACAGAAGAACGAAATGCCACAATGACAGAGTTACGTGGACCAGGATCATTGTTTGGCTATCGATTTTTACGTTTAACACGCAATATATACTAGTAGCCTACTATTTGCTACATGCTTCGATAGCCAAACAAATGTCCTGGTGCACATAACTCTGTCAGGCTATTGCATTTTGTACTTCTGTCGATCAATTTCTTGTTAGTTACTGCATCCATTCAGCGACGAAGTGTTGTACCTACCCTTTCCGTTTTGAGTTAATGTAATGTGTTTTTGAGTTAATGTAATGTCGTTTCCCATTTGGGGGAGCGTGTCTTTGTATTGGGGGGAGGTGAGCACGTCATCCTGTTTGGGGGAAGTTGATTCGTATTTGGGGCGAGTGTTTTCATTTGGGGGATGCACTCATATTAGTGGGTGTGATTTGCACTTCAGGGCCACCGTAAAATACCAACCTCCGTCCACCATCTAAGATAGCATACACCATGAGACTAGTTCGCTATATATATTTATTTATTTACATGCTAGTGACACTATTTTGTGTCAAACCTGGGAACCAAGTAGGTTTGTCTGAACTTGTGTAATACTTTTCTGTGTTAACCCCTTAATAACTTATGTGGGGTTGCCCACATGAAACTGGCGGCCCCCCACAAATGCATGGGTCTCCGACCATCTGGAGCCGACATGACTCATGAGTCTCCGACCACGCAATGTGACAAGACTGCTTTTCGCCATTATATTCACAAAATTCTAAACTGGCACGAAAAAGTAACTGACTATCCTAAAAATACATTTACATTACATTTAGTCATTTAGCAGCTCTTATCCAGAGCTTACTTACAGTAAGTACAGGGACATTCTCCCCGAGGCAAGTAGGGTGGGGGTGTAAGCTGCTGCAGGAGAGACTTGATATAGTCGGGTGCAGTCCCGTTCACCGCTCGGAAGGTCAGTACCAGATTTTTACTTTTGAATCTTGTATGATAAAAACTTGCTATGATTTGTTTGACTAGCTGACCTGAAGCAGATGCACAGGAAGAATGAGGATGCTAGGCTGAACCCAGAGACTTCTCAGAAAAGAACCAAAGTCGCCATGCCCATCCTGAGAGAGGACAGACTGCCTCCCATCCACACAGTCTCAGGTAGAAAGTCGCTGCACCAGTTGGCACATAGCAGACAGCACTTCAATTAATGTGAATGTAATACACATGGGGGGGGGGGGGGGGTGCCGTTGTGTAAATAAGATAAATAACATAAGGCCATTTAGTTTGTTTAATAAAAGAGCAAGCTATAGACCTGTTTTATAGGAAATGTAATCTTAAATGACTTATTTTGTGATCTGGCGCTATATTAAAAATAAAATTACAAAAATTAAAAATAATTTACTTGACCTTCCAGGGGGGGGCGGGGGGGGCCGTTGGAGGGGCGGGACACTGGTTAAAGGGGGCATAGAACAGCACCCGGGCCATTTTCAGCCCAACCAATGTTGCATACCCTATTCAGAGACCTTAAAGGTCACATGACATGCTGTTTTTGGATGCTTTTATATAGGCCTTAGTGGTCCCCTAATACTGTATCAGAAGTCTCTTTCCCGAAATTCAGCCTTGGTGCAGAATTACAGCCGCTACTAGCAGTCCCACAAGGAGCTTTCCTCAGAACGCGCTGTTTTGGTGTCTGTAGCTTTAAATGCTAATGAGGAGCGGAGGGGCGGCACCATGCGCTAATGTTTACAACGGATGTATCGCAATGGCTGTAACCCCGTTGCTGTAAAATACGTCGAATTTGCCCATTCTCATCTGATAACCCTGGTTTGCAGAGGTACACACTCAGTCATTTCAATGAGGGGAAAGGTGGATATCGCGCGCGCCATAACACCAACAGCAGAACGTTTATCCAAATAACAAAAAAGTGTACAACACTCACGTACAGCATATGTATTCACACTTATACTTGATGCTATCTACCTTTCCATAGCGACAGTAACTCAGCTGTTAGCTGCAGAGCTAATGTTACAGCCACATTCTAAGGGTAGCAAGCTAGGTAACCATATACAGTAAAGCTACAAAATGATATAGCGTTAGTTAACTTACTTGTCCGAGGTTAGTAGCTGGACGAAGGAGAGTTAGTACTGATCCAGAATTTAATTTCAGCAAGGCCAGTTTTGTATTAGCTCAAGTTGAGGAAACAGTCGTGGCTGAAGTGTTTGGCGCAGACATACAAAACAAATGGGCCTACAACAGAAGTTGTGTAGGCGCATTTTCAGCGAAAATAAAATGAAGATACTGATTGTTTAGAGGCTCGGATGACGGAACTACAAAAAGACTTGTGTGTTGATTTGTACATCCAAGCACTGAGCAACTGTTATGCTTCGTTCGTTTGCTAGCCATGGCATGATGTCTCTGCAGGAAAACACGACATTGCACTCGCCCTTGCACAATCGTAGCTCAATTCCTCATTGGCGGGCCAGATTATCTGGGCGGGCACAGCAGAGAGAAGGGCGGTAGCCTGGCTCCTTGTTACGTCAATAAGAGGACATTTTCAAACCGAGCGTTTGAGCCTTCATTTTCTCAAAGGCGGAGAAGAACACCCAGGGCTTGGTTTACACCTATCGAAAATTCTAGCCACTGGGGGACCAAAGGCAGGCTAGGGGAACTCATATTAATGTTAAATAACCTCCTAAAGTGAAGTTTTCATGTCATGTGACCTTTAAGGAACAGTGTGAAATACCCAAAAAAACCAGTCAATCGCCCCTTTAAATTACGTGCGAAAAGGATCGCTACTAATTAGTTCTGCCTCTAGGAACTCCCATTATAGGTAGGAACCAAAAATTGGAAGCAACTAGGCTACTTTAAAGATCCTGAAAACGAGTTTTAAGTTCGCCACACCACAGAATAATGTGTTAGTAACTACCCATCCAAATTCGAATGAAAAAATAACACCGACAAGTAGCCTATGTTAAATTAGGCTTTGAAATCGTGAAAAAATCATCAGTCTTCTCTGCTTGAGACTGGGGGGGGCGTGTCGCCTGAGGAGCTGAAGCTCCGCCCCTCGTTGCCTACCTCCGACCCAGATAATGGACGCTACGTCAAGCCGAACAAAACCGTATAGAATTAGAATTTATTTGTTCAATGAGTGAAACATACAGATGCATATAAATGAAATGTTCCCCTGGACCTGTAACGGTAAAAATGGACACCAGAGACAGCAGACAGTGAGCTCTCCAACTAGGCTACTTCTAACACATTAGCGACCATTTCACCAAAATACCATCATTCTGCACCGAGTAGCCTAATATCAATTTAGCGGTTTGTACTAACTCATAGCAGAGATACCTCTGGAAAAGTTATCTAGGTATAATTATAACAAGCACACAGAACAGAGTGATGAACTGCTGGCGGCGGTGGATTGTCCAGGTTCGACCGGAGGAACGGCCGGGAGGGCGATGCTCGGTACGGCTCCGCGCTGCAAGAGAAGCCGTGTGTCCGCGAACCCCGTCTGTCTCTGGTCAATGTTAAAACTATCCGCCGTGAAATGGTCACTGCATTTGGTAATTTAGCAGACTCTTATCCACTGCAGAGGCGGCTGTTGGAGTTTATCCGAAGCTTTCCATCAGCGTGGCTCTTCACAAAATCAATCCACCTATTTTTACTTTCCTCATCAATAAGGAAATTAAATAGTGTTGCAGCGCAGCTGAAGTTTTTGCATCCAGGGAAGATGCAGTTGCGGGTGGAGGGAGACATCCTGAAGCTAGCTAGCTAGCTAGCTGATGTAGGCTACAATAACAGTACAGCAGTCAGTGATCTGACGTAAATGGGTCGAAATGACGTAGATGGGTAACTTTTTGGCCTCGCCCATTAAAACCTGATCTGAAAACGGAAGAGAAACTGTTCTACGGTCTAACTACACATTTCGGTGTGACAAAGTTTTAGCGCTTTGCACATGCTTTCAGGAACTCATTTCACACGTATAATAATAAATGTATAATACAGGATCTTTAAATGTGATGCAGTTACAGGAGACATCGCACAAAGAATAATGGAGTCAAGTGAACTGTCATGTGCTTGGGTTTCCAACAGAGAAGAAGTTAATGATGATGATGATACTGATTGTAAGTATCCCCCCTAACTTCTGTTGTCTCCAGGTCTATCCCTGTGGCCCAGACCAATTTTTGCTATTTGATTTTCTTCATTTCTTTCATCTTTTCGTGAAAGTGTCAGTCTTGTACTTTTATAAACCTCCCTTAAAGCAATCCATGCTTGAAATCAGTGTGTATATTGACTTTGTACATATAAAATGGAAGATTGTTGACGCAATTACATACATCAGTGTCATTATCGCTAACCTGAAAATAATCACAGCCATGGTGAACATGGATGAGAAGTGTTAATAAGGTTAGAAATGATGGTGGGTGTTTTGTATTGAGAAGGCAAACTCTTAAGATCGATGTTAGTATCATATAATACCACAAAGCTACTGTTGAGCAGTCTAGTGTCAGTTGAGGGCTGCAGGTCCTTTCAATACCTCTTGGCTGTGCAAAAGATGGCTATTTAGACAACCATTTCTCCATTTACCAAGTCCATCCACCACAACATTTAATATTTATATCTATTTTATATCTTACATATTGTTAGCTCTTTAGTATTATACTTTTTTAAACTTTATTTATACATTCAACATTTTTCCGTATGTTTATTGTATGCACCTTCCTGCGACATTAAATTGTGTTTGTGTGAACTTACATGGAAAAAACTGCCAAAATAATACACTATGCTAGCTAGCTAGTTAGCTAGTCTAACATTGCATGTCATGACATATGTCATGCAAGGTCATGAACCGGTGCACATTCATTGGACTCAGACCAATGTTTATCTTTTCTGGCATGGTCCTTTTTACATCTCATAGCTTGCTACACTGCAAGTATAGACGAGGTATGACATTTATTGTATTTTTCTGTTACTTACTTTCCTTACAGCTTAATTCACTCATTTTCTGGAAACAATATCCTTACCTCACCATATCTTTGCCTTACAATAATTAATAATTTGTCAGGAAGTACCTGTGTCCACCTACCTCTGTCTACCTGTGTTACGCCCTCCACATCCACTTTGCCAGGCTCTCCCTGTATTTCTGTTTCTGTGTTTGTGCACATCTACAGGCTCCAGTGATCCAGTCCATCCTACCTGCAAAAGATCCACACCTGCAGTCCAGCTTCCCAATAACTTGCGGTGACATACCCTGGTATGCCATCTACTCACCGCCAGATCGTTGTTTTAACAACCTGGTAGCTACATTCCCGGCCTCCTTGTACTTCCGAGTCAATTATGTACTATTTGTATTCAAAGTGTTGCTCTTTCTTGTGTCCCAAAGAAACATCGAACTCACCGCTCACCCCCACTTGCCCTCTGCCCATTTGTCTGTCTGCTCTTTCAACTCAATGATGAGTGATTTGCAGTTGATGGAATTGGAAGATGAACTCAGGAGTGCAGATACATTTCTTGAACATCTCAAGACAGAAGAGGTAAAGTAGCTTCTGTTTGTCTGTAGTTAACACTACAATTTCACAAATTGTTATATTCCTTCTTACCAGTCCATATAAGATACATGGAGGCGTAATTAAAATACATGAATCAGAAGGGTTACACTACTTTAACTGCTTTTTCTCTCAGTAGTCCGAAGTTATTTCTCATATTGGTAAACCTTTATTAAACCATGTTGTAATTCTAGAGAGAAGAACAGACAGAAAACTAAGACTGCATCACCACCGCCTGTTCATTGGAAAAAGAGGGACCACAATGGTGACATTGTTTACCAGCGCCCACAAGCCCTTAGAAAGCAGTCAACATCACAAAGACCAGACGAAGGAGGACATGTTCATTAGACCAGTGGTTCCCAGCGACCGGACCTTGGACCGGTGCCGGGCCGCAGATCACAGCCCACCGGTCCGTGGGTAGCTGACAATAAAACTTTTAGCTTCCAGGGTTGGCTGTCGCATGATTTCAAGGAATCTCTTGTATAGAGGTTGTTAACGGGTAATCTGTGTTTGATGCATCTATTACTCATGTCTTTACCAAAAAAGTCATGCTCTGTTTAAAATTATACGTACAGTGATGATGATGATGTAGCAATGTGAGCATTATTTTGTACTGTGTGGTACTGTGTGGCTAAGCAGAAAAAATGGCTCATAAAAAGCTGACAAATTTGATGAGCTATTTTAAAAGTCTGGTTGAAGACACAAGGCACAACCATGACAGTGAGGAAGATACAGGTCAGCAGCTAAGAAAAAAAAGCTATTTGCAACGATACCCCAACCTGAGCGAGTTGGCTGAATGGACATGCTCCCGGGTTGCGAAAATATTTCAAATATGCATACCAGTCCGTAGTCCAAAAAAGGTTGTGAACCCCTGCATTAGACCATGGCCTAGACCATGATTAATCTTTTGTTCCAAATGCTGTATTTCAACAGTGTGTTGTGGCAATGTTGGAGATATGGTATTATAATTTTTTCTCCTCCCTTTTGAACATTTGAATATGCAGCAGCTTGAGGACCTACAGGACTCCGAGAACATTGATTCACAACATTTTGTTCAGCAGCCACCATTGTCCAGTTGGAGTCAAAGGCAGAAAGAGGTCCAACAATGTTGGCAACAGGCAAGGCCACAGAACCTTGACAATTTACTTTCTGCTGAGAACATTGTCCAGATGACATGCAATCACTGTCACGTGAAAGAAGCTGTCATCCGTTGTGGGGAATGTATGCACTCAGAGTGGTTTTGTGCTGAGTGTGATGACTTGGTACATAAACACCACACTCTACACAACAGGCACCTATTGACTCATATTTGTATTAAAAAAAAAAAAAATTTTAATCCATTGCCTTTCTGTCACTATACACAGGAAGTCTGCCTCTCAGGTTTTAGAGTGGTTGAGCATTCTGTAACCATAAAAAACATCTTTAAAAATTTACTTTGGCTCAGCTTTGGCAAGTTCGCTAGGTCTGTGTATATACTTTAGTGGTCATTTAATATAATGGATTGCTTTTTAAAGAATTTTAAATACAAATATGGGTCAATAGTTTAATAGGGGTTTAGGAGATCTATATCAACAAACTAACGGAAGTTCCAAATATAGACATGTCGCTTCACTGTAAGTTACCCTGCTTATCACGGATGTGGTAAGCTTTTACAGAGACTGCAGACAGTTAACTCTATGCTACATCTGAACAGCTCTTTAACATATATATTTTTCATTTTCCTGTGCACAATTTACAGGTAAGTTCAAATAAATACTGTAAACTAATAAAATTGGATGTGTGAAAATGTAATCAATGCCTGTCTTCTACAGTTTGCCATGGCCAAGGTTGTATTACATTATTTCAATGGAAGGGGGAGAATGGAGACAATTCGATGGCTTCTAGCTGTGGCTGGTGTTGAGGTGAGGAGTCATGACATGGCAGTTTTGCACAAGCTTCTGCTTCATACAAATTGTTTAACTCACTTTGCAGACACTGTTTACAGCTATTTGTCAGTCCAAAAATATATGAATGCTCATCTTCACAGTTTGAAGAAGAGTTTATTACAGCCCCTCAGCAATATGAAAAACTAGTCAGTGGTGAGTTGAGTTAACATTTGGTCAATCATTCAATAATGGGTTTATTTATTAGTTGGTAGCCATGTATCTGTTTTCTGCAGATGGAGACATTGTGTTTGGGCAGCTTCCAATGGTGGAAATAGATGGGATGAAGCTGGTTCAAACCAAAGCCATTCTGAACTACATAGCTGGGAAATACAATCTGTATGGAAAAGACCTCAAACAGCGAGCAATGTATGATCCTCTGTCCAGACATTTTATATTTGAGTTGTGATCCAATTCAATTTTAGTATGCAAGTCACACCCAAACCTGTTTTTCTTTTAGGATTGACATGTACTCTGAGGGAGTAAGAGATCTCATGGAAAAGTTTTTGGTCCTGTGCATATTGTCACCTGCAGAATTAAAGACTAAGTTGGAGAACATTCAAGCAAAAGCTACAGGCCGCTATCTCCCTGTGTACGAGAAGGTAGTGTCTAAAGTCTTGACCCTGACCATGAGGAATTACATTTACTGTAATAAAGGTGTGGTTTAATTCCTGTATTTGCAGACTGAGTCCATGAACAGAAAAGATAACCATAATTATTTCCACAGGCACTCTGTGGCTCCCAGTACCTTGTTGATGACCAGCTCAGCTGTGCAGACATCCATTTGCTGGAGGCCACAATTATGTTGGAGGAGAAATTCCCAGAGATTCTCACAAATTTCCCAAATGTTAAGGTAAACTTGAACAGTTTAACAACAACAAAAACAGCAAACACCACTTTTACAAGGGCTTCATGCATTGTTGTTTTCCTTTCCAGGCTTTCCAGGGGAGGATGAAGGTCCTACCAACCATCCACAAGTTCCTGCAGCCCAACAGCATGAGGAAGCCACAGCCTGATGAGGTCTACGTCACAACAGTGAAGAAGGTGTTTCACAAGTTATTCAGTTAAAGGATATGTGTTCCTTAATCCAGTTACTGATTCATTGTATTTTACATGTTTCACTGCAATGTAGACATAGGCTACATTTCCATTGTATTGTCAAGTAACATGTTTAACTACAATATGAACATTTTGGGGTAAAGTCTTTATAATAAAACATTTATGAAAATGAATGGCATCTCCTCATTGGCTTACATTTAGTCATTTAGCAGACGCTCTTATCCAGAGCGACTTACCCAGAGCAAGCTTAAAATTACTTACTAATTATATTTCAGGGTTACCATTTGTAGCATGCCATTTATTACAAAATATAATTTGTTATAGTAAATAAGGTTATGTCCTCGGGGTTCGTCCTCGGGGTTCCCCCCACACATCAGGAGTTCTGATCGTAAATATTTAGGATTCGCGATCGGGGCGCCTCCGACGTCATTCCGAGCAGATTCGGTCACTCTTAACACACCTCACACCAAGGGAAAATCTGATCAAATAATCTGCAGAACTATCATGATAATCGGGACATTAAAAAAGGATTGTCGGAAGGGGCGAAATCGGCCCGATTATCCCGTGGTGTGTACCCAGCATTATGAAAGGTTAAGTTCGTGTTATGATACATAGTAAACTTTCACTTCATACAGATTTTAGAGGACACAAAAATGTATACCACTGAAGAGAAAAATGTGTTTGAGTAGGATACATTTTTACCCATGGTGCATTTCAAATCTATCGCTTATCCATGGTTCACAGTCCTTCTAGACACCGTGTACTCTGCCAAGCAGTCGCATAGCCTACCTCTCAATTGGCGTTTACAAAAAGGCTACGTCTAACGACTGACATTAACTATTTTTAAATCAACGTTCTAAACACTTTTTGGACACGACTTGTCCGGAAATAATTATATAATAATCCGTTATTCCGTCAGAATACATTGGCATTTCATTGTCTGCAATCTCATTTCAAGGACTCACAGGTAAATTAAAATTAGACAACAGTATAAACTAGTAGGCTAACCTACAATAAAATGAATAATGGGAATATGTTAACATTGCATAGTCGTCATGTATTCTACAGTTTGCCATGGCTGGAAAGGTTGTATTACATTACTTCAATGGGAGGGGGAAAATGGAGTCAATTCGTTGGCTTCTAGCTGTGTCTGGTGTTGAGGTAGGAGGATTCATGACATTGCACTTTTGCACAAACTTATGCTGCATACAAATTGTTTAGTGCACTGTACCGACACTGTTCGTAAAGGTTTTTCAGACAAACTGCAATGTTGTTGTTCACAGTTTGAAGAAGTGTTTTTGACAACCCCTGAACAATATGAAAAACATATCAGTGGTGAGTCAACATCTGGTCAATTATTTACCGATTTACTGAATGAGACGTTCACCCTCTTGAGTTGGTAGCCATGTTCCTGCAGATGGAGATCTCATGTTTGGGCAGGTCCCTATGGTGGAAATAGATGGAATGAAGCTGGTTCAAACCAAAGCCATCTTGAACTATATAGCTGGGAAATACAATCTTTATGGGAAGGACCTTAAAGAGCGAGCAATGTATGATTTTCTTTCAAAATATTTTATATTTTTGAGTGTTGATCCAATTTAGTATTAGTATGCAAGTCACACCCATAACTTGTATTCTTTCAGGATTGACATGTATTCTGAGGGATTGAGAGATTTCATGGAAATGATTATGATCCTGTGCTTCATACCACCTATGGAATTAAAGACAAAGTTGGAGAACATTCAGGCAAAAGCTACAGGCCGCTACCTCCCTGTGTATGAGAAGGTAGTGTCTGGAGTCTTGACCATTAACATTATTAATAAATATGAGTACAACCCAAACCCAACTTTTCCAGAATTCGGGTTGTATAATAAAGGTGTTGTTTGATACAGTACTTGGGTGTAGTTTAAGACCCTTAGTCCTCAGAGCAATTTACATTGCTATATTTCCACAGGCACTCTGTGGCTCCCAGTACCTTGTTGGTGACCAGCTCAGCTGTGCAGACATCCATTTGCTGGAGGCCACACTGATGATGGAGGAAAAATTCCCTGAGATTCTCAAACATTTTCCCAATGTTGAGGTAAACCTCATGCAGTTACGTTTACGATGATTACTGTGTACACAACTGTAAAGAGATGTCATGTGATTATAGAATAAAACGTGTGCTTGTTAAAGGAGGTTGAACAGCTACGTGACTCATCTGAGTTTTTAATCCTGTTTGGGCATGGATGTTTTCCTTTCCAGGCTTTCCAGGGGAGGATGAAGGTCCGACCAACCATCCACAAGTTCCTGCAGCCCAACAGCATGAGGAAGCCTCAGCCTGATGAGGTTTACGTCACAACAGTGAAGAAGGTGTTAAACAAGTTGTTTTTAGAATAGAAGAATACGATTGAAAAAACAAAACATTTATTGAACTCTTATCAGTTTTGCATTATTTGTTAATTATATTCAGGGGGTACAATTTGCAGTCAGCATAAGATATATGGAATGCAGTTTTGTCATAATCAGTAAGGTTTTGACTGTAGGTAAATTTTGCTTTTCACTTATAGATGTCCTGTCAACATAATCATTCAAACTTCAATCATTACTACAAGAGAAAATAATAATAATAAAACATTCATTTCCACTCAAAATGCACAAGCAACAAATTATTTCATAAGTAGGACATAAATACATACAGCTCAAACAACCTGTCACTATCCAAAGGAAATCTGCGTCTCAGGTTACATTTAGAGTTGCCCATGGATTCTTTACAGTCCATATTAAAAACAGACATGTTGATAATTAATAAAAACGTTTGGCATGGTTACAAATGGTGCTGGTCCTGTGAAGTGAGTGTTGTGTCTTGTGTCACTAGTCTTGTTTGTCCCATCACAAAGTGAACAGGAAAAGTTGTAAAATCCTCAGCAAACTGAATAAAAAAAACAGTGACAATCAGTTGTAATTTCATATAATGATTCAGTATATTGCAGTACAATTGAAAGGGTTGAATCGATCGAATACCAGAAGATATGGTCTGTAAAATGTGCGACATTCTGTGGTCTGATTCTTACCTCAGCCCTGCCATGATGCCTGCTGGCATTATCTTCCCAGATCTCTTAAATCGAATTCCCATCACAATTGCCAGAGTTCCAGAGGCCACTGGAAGAAAAGATTGTTACACCTTCCAACACACCCACACTTTGAGGTCTCACACACTCCCTGCACGACTGATTCACCAACGGACCAACCACATATTTCAACCACAACATTTCATTGTTCCCTTTTTTGTCACAACCTGGAGACTGTATTATAGTATAATACTGTGCTGTTATACAGCTATAAAACAGGGTGTTCAAACGTGACTACAGCTGTACTTACAAAGTGAAATTTTTTGGTCACTTGGGTCATTTGTTATTAGTATGGCCCCATAGGCTGATAAACTGCCAAAGAGTAATCCTGCAATCAACGACACCAGACTACCTACAGACAGAAAACAGAGGAAGAGTAGAAACTGACAACAACAATGAGGTTAATCATAACAGGACTTGCAGTTGTTGGTACAGAGGTAAGACCTGGGGCCAGTTCTCCGTACGTCGCTAACTCAGTTAGCTGGATTTGATTGTTGACGATTTGTCATTATCTTGGATTGTTCGGTTCTTCGAAGCTCATCCTGGACTTGCTGTCATAGCAACAGGTCCGTAAACTTAAACCTGCTCGGGAGCAGGTTTATTTTACGTAAACACGATTAGATTGAGGCTTTACAAGCAGAGGTGATACAGGAAGTCTGTCACAGACATGTCTTGTCCGTTTTTACTACAGGAACCTGTTGCAGAAGGTGCAAGAATACTTAGTAGAATTTAACATGAAACCGAATTAATTGCTCATTGCGTGATAGGCTCCTTAAGCACAGCGCGATATGCTAACCTATACTTTTTGAGAGGATAGCCTATCGTTTTTTTGTGAGGGTGTCATTTACATAATACATTTGTTGAAACCACATCGACATTAAAGATGATAAATGAAAATATTAAAGTATGAAAATAAAAAAAAACATAGGCCTATGCCTAGCTTACTGTAATAAGCGATAAAACGCGTGCACTCCTCTACATTTAATTTGGTCTGCTACTTTTGCCAGCCCTCTTTCTTGGATTTTGCAGAGTTTGAGGTGTTCCCTGGCGTTCTGATAAAATCTTCAAATTCGCAGACATCCCAAGTCTCCCGGCAGTTCCGGGAGTCTCCCGCATTTCAATAGCGGCTCCCAGACGCCCGCAAATGCTATACAAACTCCCGGAATTCGAGGATTTTGTATTTAGAGCGAGCGCGAGACTGTGCAATGGTCATTTATTGTCGAAACAGGTGCATATCGCGCGTCCTGATTGCGGGGGGGGGGGGGGGGGGTAACCTTCGAGCAAGTTGTTGCTCTGTTGGCTCTGTTGCGGAAAAAACAGGGCGCTCATTTTGGCCGCGGTGAGCAGCCTTAGACTTATGTGAGCAGCCAATAGCAGCGTTGCTGATCAAGGTTTCTACTATCGATACATTCCCCCTTTTAGACCAACGCATAACTCAATCCAGCTAAACTAATTATAAACAACATGGGTGTTCGAAGAACCGAATTAGCCAGATCATGATTAGCAAGATGATGTCATCTTGGACGTGTCATTTGATCTCGGATGTAATAAGCGACGTACGGAGAACGGGCCCCTGGTCAGACCTAGTCATCCTGACTAAAATCTCATCCTACCTTTTCTCTTGTATCCCATGTATCCCCCCAGAGCTATGGTCGCTGCATAGCCAAATCCAAGCCAGTCAATTACCATTGCTGCTGTGGACACATAAAGAAAAATAGGTCAACTATGTGCCAGCTACAAATAATGTTAAACGGGAGCATGCATGAGTCTGGTTGAAGGGTGTATATGAGGTAGGCTATACTATACACATAGCATACCCACAACTTTACATAAGGGTACTATCAACAACGTAAGTGTATAAACTTGGTGCTCACAGTCAGTACTGGGAGCATGCAGCCTGGAATTTCTATTCAATTCAATTTATTTGCGCAGTAGCCAGCACATTTTTTTTTTAAGCCACGGCGAATGTAGCAATGGACACATTGGGCTCCACACTAGTCTGCTTAATTTATAACACTCTAAACAATGTAATCAAAGCCGGTATGCGTTGTACACCACAAACGTATTTTAATAGCAAAGCCTACTAACAGTTTTCCAATTGCAATGTCACAAACCTGGTGTATTTACAGTACTTTACCCAGCTCCAGCTAGATCATAGACTTATATTAATAGACACAGCTAGATTTTTCTTCCAAGATGGCGTCCCCATTCATTTCTATGAAAAATGCTCAGTGTCGCAGTGAGGCAAGCGAGAACGCGAAATGGACCGCGCCATCTTTCCAGACCGACTCGTCCGGTCTTGCGCAGAAGCTTGTTCCTAGCTCCGAAACACTTTTTTTTTTTTTATTGCTAGAAAAAGTACAAAGTATACAGATAATAGTACACAGATCAGTATACAAGTGTATAAACAACTGAAATAAGAAAAATAAAAAATAAGATTGCCAGGGGTATTACAAGAGAATATTAAATGAGGTCCATTAACCGTTCTTAAGGACTTTTTGTTGTGGTATTTAGAAAGTAAAGATGTGTAATTTGCAAACTCACAAAGGAAAAGTATAAAATACGTTTTTTTACTGCTGAATTTACATTTGTGAATGTGAAATTTTGCCATTAAAATCAATACATTTATTACAAAGTATTCATTTTCTTTTCTTTGATTCTTGTAGAAACAAAATATCACATTTTCCCACATTAAAACAAAATCATTAAAGATATTATCTATAAATCTGCTGAAGTTTTGCCAGAATGCTTGGGTGTGTAAACAGTGCCAGAAGAGGTGCAGGACAGTTTCAGAGTGATCTTCGCAGAAGCAACATTTCCATTTATGTCCCTTTTATACTTAACCATATAATGATTAGCAGGGTAATATCTGTGTAAAATTCTAAATGACACCTCCTTCACCTTGTTCAGAATAAGGTACTTGTGAGGAATCATCCAGACTTTCCTCCAATCGATGTTATCAACCAATTGACCGTTCCCGAAACTCCTCCCTAGAACGGCCCTCGACCAATCGTACCTTAGCAACAGCTACTAAGGACTGACTACGACCAGAGATCCCGCTTGGCATCCGAAGCAGAACCAGAATGTCAGAGCATTAGCTAGCAACATTAGCAACAACATTAGCAAACCAAAACTCTTTCTAGCATGTGTATTGACAGGGAGAGCCTAACCTGTCAGTTGTGTTGTCGATGCCTCGAGAGAAAAGTGGAAGTAACCAGAGCTTGCCGTCAAGCAGTATCTCGGGCCGTACAATGTGTGACTGGGTCTTCGGGTACGAGTCTTTGGATCATTTTTCACGTGACCTGCATAGGCTCAGAAGAGGAAACAAAAAGGATTTGTTTACCTCATTCACTATCGCGTGAGGTTTAGTAAGACGTGAATGATATTCGTTCACAAGTAATAATTGCAGTTTTTTGTTTTACTTTACTTACAGTTCAGTGCAGTGTAATTGTTTGCTGTGATAATTAAATGTTAGTGTGATAATAAATGACCATTTCAAATCATACAAACTGTCATGATGCATTATTTTAATGCGGGAATTTTTCTTTTAAAAGAGTATCTGCTGGTTTACATGCACTAAAATGTAGGCCAACATGAGAATATGATACATGTTTGCAGTGGGCGTATTTAGGCCAAGGGAATTGCCTATAAAATGTTGAGCAAACCTCCCCCCGTTGAAATGAACGAATGACTCAGTAAACGAGATTCAAAGAACCGAGTCAGTAAAATTATCCAAACTTCCCATCATCACTAACGCCTTAGCTCACACGCTTGCAACTGGTTTTCGCAAAGTCTGACGTGTGGGTGGTTGACATATAAGCCTGAAAAAAGTTGTATTTTTAAACTCCAAATATTAGTCATAAAAGTTATTGAATTGTGTTGTTTTGACTCTTGCATTTCCAAGAATATGTGGTGTTTCTAGATTTTGTCTTGAAATTTGAATTTATTCACTACTTTGTTGCATTAGTGCCAAAAATTGTCATACAGTGTGACATAAAAATAATTGTACGGAAAATTAAAATGGGGTATACTTTTCTTAAGTAACTCACTTTCTCATAATTCTTTATAATTAATTTATTGAGGTAAATCATTTCCATGTGCAAATGTATTAGATTTTGTATTTTGTTGTAATCAACGTGCTAAGTAAGACAATCGTCTTCAATCTTTCAATATATTTTATATTAATTCTGACAAACCCTGATATACTCTTGCTCATACTATTTCCCATGTGTTCTATTGAGATTTATGTGATTTTTTACATTTAGTCATTTAGCAGACACTCTTATCCAGAGCGACTTACAGTAAGTACAGGGACATTCTCCCTGAGGCAAGTAGGGTGAAGTGCCTTGCCCAAGGACACAACATAATTTCGCATGGCCAGGAATCGAACCAACAACCTTCTGATTAATAGCCCGACTCCCTAACCGCTCAGCCATCTGACCCCCAACTGCACAATGAGCTGGCTTTGTTTTTTACAAACAAAGCCTTTTATTGTCACACTTCTGAATGTCACACCAAATGATGTAGTGTCACACCATATGCCACATGAACCACACCACAATTTTTCAATTCAAAAACATGTATAATATGCATTTAATATTCAAAGTAAATCATTTTAAAGGTCCCATTACATGAAAATGTCACTTTATGAGGTTATTTAACATGAATACGAGTTCCCTTAGCCTGCCTTTGGTCCCCCAGTGGCTAGAAATGTTGATAAGTGTAAACCAAGCCCTGGGTATTCTTCTCTGCCTTTGAGAAAATGAAGCTGAAATGGTCGGATCTGGAATTTTCCCCTTATGTCGTCATAAGGGGAAAGGTTACCTCCCCTTTCTCTGCTTTGCCCGCCCAGAGAATTTGGCCCACCAATGAGAAAAAAAGCTACGACCTGCGAACGCGATATTGTTTTTTCCTCCAGGGACAACATGGCTTGCAAACGACCGAAGCATGGCTGTTAGCCCACCTCTCTCCTCTGTGTAAGGAATTGGGATTTCCTGTGTGCTTACATTATTCACTAATCAATAGAACTAGTCATTGGATACTAGTTAGTATGCTCTCATGTGAGCTTGCTATTAATAAGACTAGATTGTGTCTATGTGTCAGGGTTAATAGATGTTCGGGGTCAGGAGAAAGTACTGGGTAAACGTCCCTTGTCATGACTAAAGGAGAGCTCCAACTATGATCTCTCTAGTCTGAGAGTTGTCATGTATTCGGAGCTGTGAATCTCTCTGAGACTGTTGTAACATCATAACTGACTGACTGTCACTATCTATGTTTATATTCTTGTGCCCTATAAAAGATGGTCCTCCGGCCTTCAGAGCTCATGAGAGACATGATTGAAACCTAAGCCTGGTGTTGTGTTGTCATTTATTGTCAGAGGTCTGGTTTTCTCTCCCAATCTGCAGATTGATAATACTTATTAGAATCCAGAACTCAACTGAACTTACTCACTCCGTTTATGAAGATATGAACAAAACACTTTCTTCATCACCTCCTCATAGCATTTAAAGCTACAGACACAGAAATGGCACGTCCTAAGGAAAGCTCATTGTAGGACTGCTCGTAGTGGCTGTAATTCTGCACCAAGGATGAATTTCGGGAAAGAGACCGATACAGTATTAGGGGACCACTAAGGCCTATATAAAAGCATCCAAAAACAGCATTTCATCCATGGCAAAGATCTCTTCTTCTTCGATCCACTTGATTGTTACATTTTCAGAGCTCAATTGTCATACAGATCCCTTGGAGTTTGAAGGTCACTGCCTCCAAGGACATATGGATTCCCTTGATTGGAGTAGTTATACATCTATTTGTGTGTGATAAAAGACCGAAAAAGTGTTAAAAAGGACAAATCATACATTAAACTTAACCATCAAAGGTCCTATGCTGTTTTTGGATGGTTTTATATAGGCCTTAGTGGTCCCCTAATACTGTATCGGAAGGGATTCACTGTCTTGCACACAAACACAGTGCTCGATAAGTCTCAAACTATTTCACCCTGTAAGACCCCTTGTTGTAAAATTACAACGTCACCTTTAGATCTTTAATTGCCAATTTCTTTTTTTTGAGAGACCAAATTTATCCAATGGCTATACAAGGCAAGACAATATAGGACCCATTGGTTATGTAAATGTGGTCGTTCAAAATAAATCGTATTTGCAAATGTATTTTTTGGAGAGCTAAAGGTGATGTTGACATTTTAAATAGAGTCTTACAGGGTTAAGACTTCAATGTCTATGTTCTGTAGAGCACTTATCCCCCCAAGTACAAAATCTACAATGTGTGCCAAAATGATATATGGAGTCAGATGGCTGAGCGGTGAGGGAGTCGGGCTAGTAATCTGAAGGTTGCCAGTTCGATTCCCGGCCGTTCAATTCCTTGGGCAAGGCTCTTCACCCTACTTGCCTCGGGGGGGAATGTCCCTGTACTTACTGTAAGTCGCTCTGGATAAGAGCGTCTGCTAAATGACTAAATGTAATATATCCTGACAAGCCATGCTGATCAATTTGATGTACTAAGTTGTACTGACACAACTTCCATCATCTCTGGAATCTAGGTGTCCCTATCTGCCTTCGATCTTGTGCAGTTGAGTTGGTCTGAAGATAACCACGCCCCTCTCGTTTGCATGTGAGATTGGAAATAAATACAGCACAGAAATAAATGTGGTGTTCGGAAATATATGTGACGTTAGGAAATATATGTGACGTTAGGAAATAAAAGTCTCAAAAAATAAATAAATGTGGCATTAGGAAATAAAAGTCCCATTAAATAAATAAATGTCGTCTTTACAAAAACATCATTTTGAAATAAGTAAATGTATTTATTTATTGATGTAGGTAAATGGATTCAGCTATATAATTATATGATGCTATATTTATATATTTATTGCCATGTTTTTTTAATTTAAGAATGTATTTCATAGATCCTTTGCTTGGTCTAGTTATATAGGTCTTCGGGGAAAACAGGAGTGACGTAAATCGGAGAGCGACAGAGAGTCCTGTGATACAGATGCATGGCCGCAGAGCCAGCGTGACTTTAAAACAAGTGACAAAATGGTGAAATCTGGCAAGCTACGATCCGGGGTAGGATCAAAGCTCAAGCGATGGAAAAAAGGACACAGCAGTGACTCTAATCCGCAAACTAGCCGATTCCGACAGGCAGCGAAAGGTCGCTATTTCAGCAGTCCCTTAGGTAAGCAAGATCGGTTTGGCTCTATTCCGGTCGCACGTGGGTAGCTAGACAAGTTATGTGTCGAGCACGCCTAGCTTTCCAATAATATGCCAGAGTGCATCATTTGTTCATGAACGATGGATTAACATAACAATGAAGACATAACTAAAAGAGGGATAAGATGGCTTCTCTCTTGTTTTGGCCACGTCATATTCTATTTATTGGATTGATCTAGCTACTTTGTGTACCAGAGTAATTAAAAGCAGGGTAGGTAATGTTGTTGAGAAATCCTTTTTAAAATATTTGCTTAAATATACTTCACATCCTGAAAGAAACCAATAAACCACTAAAGGTTCGACAGTAAAATGAAATCAATCCGATATCTGTGGGTCTGGCAGGGCTGTGATGAACACGACCAATCATTTAAGGTCAGACAGGCACTAATGATTGGACGGCATTAGGACCGAACGCAATGATTGGACAGGCTCCTTGTATGTATGTATTGTATGTCTCCCAGCAGTAGTCAGGCAGAGGAGGGGGTGGGATATTTTGGTCTGAATCCTTTCAAACTCAAGCTAAAATTGAGTCTTGAGAGCCATGCATTATTAGAGGACACATTAAACTAACCGTACACCGGAGTGGCAGGTCGGTTGGCTTCACCAACACAAGGAAAAGCCATATTCAAACCTGTTCCGGAGAACCCCATTTAAAAGGTTCTAAATTAAGTGTGTGTGTTTGATAGCACACTTGCGGCTACGGAGTCTGATTATCTGTCACCACAACAAGCAACCTCTTTACCAGACTTGCCACCGGTAAAGATTGATCAAGATCCATTTCAGCAAATCCATGTTCATCCCTTTCCTGTGTGTCCAGAAAAGAGTGGTCTGACTGTAGACGCTCTGAAACTGCACAATGAGCTGCAGGCAGGACCCCTGGAAACCGGCCCAGGTGTCCGGGGAGATGCCTTTATGGAGGAGGCCGAGCAGGCGAGGTCAGAGAGGACCTCAGGGACTTTCCTCAGTGGACTGTCCGACTGCTCCAACCTCACCTTCCGGAAGGTCCAGCGCTACTGGGAGTCCAGCTCTGCGGCCCATAAAGAGGTAGAGAGGCTGCCTCTACAGCAAGGCTGGTTCTGCTGGGAATACACACCCCACTCAATACAGTTGGGGGTGCTGGATGATTGTAAACAATTTTTACTTGTTTGTGTGTGTGATAGTCAGTGGGTGTGTGTGTAAATGAAACATACAGGTGTGTGTGACGTATTGTGTTAACTACAGCTGGTTTGTGTGTCAGATCTGTGCGGTGTTGGCAGCAGTGACAGAGGTGATCAGAGCCCAGGGAGGAAAGGAGACGGAGACAGAGTACTTCGCTGCTCTGGTGAGTGTCTGCTGGACCATGTCTCGCGCTCGCTATATATATAATATAATATATGTGTATATATATATATATATATATATATATATATATATATATATATATCTTTATCTATCAGGTTTTATCTGTCAGTCCCTCACTCTCTCTTTTTCTACTGCAGAGCTAATAGTAGCTTTGTCATTAATCAATATTCGTATTGTGTGTGTGTGTTAGATGACCACTCTGGAAGCTGTGGATTCAGGAGAATCTCTGGCTGCTGTGGCCTACCTCCTCAACCTGGTCCTGAAACGGTCAGCCTCACCCTCCTTAGCCAATCTCTGCTCTCACACTCCTCAACCAATCACACTTCTACTTTCACCTGCCTTAGATAAACACTTTTCTGCTCTTATACTCCTCAACCAATCACACCTCTGCTCACACTCCTTAACCAAACACTGCTCTGTTATTACACTCCTGAACCACTCATAGTTCTACTTACACTGATGCATGCTTCAGGATTTACTTTAGCGTGTTCAGATGTTGTGTGTGTGTGTGTGTGTGTGAGAGAATGCAGTGTGTGTATGCGCATGTGTGTTTGATTGTGCTGTGTGTGTATATGCATGTGTGTGTTTTCAGGTGTTGACTTGTCTCTGTGTGTGTCCATCAGGGTTCCTACCCCTGTGCTAATTTCCAAGTTTTCAGACACGTCCAAGGCCCTGATGGACGTCCTGTCTGCACAGGCCAGCACAGAGTCTCCCCTGGCCCTCCGATGGGTGAGAGAGAGTGTGGGTGGGTGGGGGAGTGAGGGTTGGTGGGTGGGGGTAGGGTAGGTGAGGGAGGGAGGGAGGTTGGATTAGGGTTGGGTATTGAGAACCGGTTCCATTTTAGAACCGGTTCCAAATTTCCAAGAACTGTGGATTCGATAAGACACGCGCATTTCGATTCAGTTCCTAACTTTATTACGAAGGGTATTACAATCCCTTGGTGCAATTTTTCCGTAGATTAAATTTGCAAGAGTTTTCTTCCACACTATCGCTGGAGCTCCCCCTGTTGAGCCTTTCACATGGCTACAGGCTGATGGGTTGACTTGACAGCTCAAACAGGCTTAAAGGTCCCATGGCATTAACATTTTGGATGCTTTTATATAGGCGTTAGTGGTCCCCTACTACTACTACTGTATCTGAAGTTTCTTTCCCCAAATTCAGAATTACAGCCACTACGAGCAGTCCCACAATGAGCTTTCCTTAGGACGTGCCATTTCTGTGTCTGTAGCTTTAAATGCTAATGAGGAGGAGAGAGGCGGGGCAAGGTGGATGGTGGGGGTGGTCAAGGCCAGCTTGCAACCACGGTACCATGCCATGCACTAATGTTTACAGTGGATGTATTGCAGTGGCTCGTAGACACATTGCTGTGAGATGCCTCGAATTTGCCCTTTCTCATCTGATCGCCCTGGTTTGCAGAGGTGCACACTCATTGTCATTCATCGTCATTTCAATGAGGGGAAATGCGGATATCGCCCAAATATAAAAGAAGTGTGTAACACTCGCGTTACAGTGTGTGTATTCACACACATACTTGATGCTATCTACCTTTACAGTAGCGACAGTAACTGGGCTGTTAGCTGCAGAGCTAATGTTACAGCTACATTCTAAGGGTAAAGCTAGGTAACCACCTCCATTCATCCGTCTGTCAAACTTCTGAGGTTTGCGGACGACACCACCCTCATTGGGCTCATCTCTGACAGGGACGAGTCTGATTACAGGTGGGAAGCTGACAACCTGGTGACCTGGTGTAGCCAGAACAACTTAGAGCTCAATGCTCTTAAGACAGTGGAGATGGTTGCAGACTTCAGGAAGAATACAGCCCCACTCACCCCCATCACCCTGTGCGACTCCCCAGTCAACACTGTGGAGTCCTTCCGCTTCCTGGGCACCATCCTCTCCCAGGACCTCAAGTGGGAACTGAACATCAGCTCCCTCACCAAAAAAGCACAACAGAGGATGTACTTCCTACGGCAGCTGAAGAAATTCAACCTGCTAAAGACAATGATGGTGCACTTCTACACAGCCATCATTGAGTCCATCCTCACCTTTTCCATCACCATCTGGTACGCTGCTGCCACTGCCAAGGACAAGAGCAGACTGCAGCGTATCATCCGCACGCTGAGAAGGCTGCGGTCCGGCAGAAGGCTGTGGTCCATTAGGGCCAAAACCTCACGCCATAAGAACAGTTTCTTTCCATCATCTACTGGCCTCTTCAACAAGGCCAAGGACTCATACTGACATTCATTCATTTATTTAACTATTATAAGTAGGCATGGGTATCGAGAACCGGTTATTGTTTAGAACCGGTTCCCAGTGAATTGATTCATTGGAATCGTTAGCAAAATTCCTTAACGATTCTCTGTGCCGTTGCGCATGCGTGAACTTTTATAGTTTATTCAGACAGACTGCAGCAAACATGGCAACTAGGAAGAAGCGTTCTAAAGTTTGGTTGTATTTCACAAGACAAAATGACAACAACGCCACTTGTAACGCGTGTAAAAAAGTATATTTCGTCGAAGGGAGGAAATACTACAAATATGAAGAAGCATTTGAACACACAGCATGGAATGAAGTTACTGGAACGTCATGTGTTCGATGCATGCAGCAGCGCAGCTAACGTTCGCGCTTCATCTCTAACTATCTAAGGTAGAGCTAAACTGCTCAAAAGTGATCACAACCACTTGTTACTGTGTGAAGCAATTTGACTTTATTGTGTGTAGTCGATCTAGTTATCTTCTGTCCCGTCGTTTGAAACATACATTTTAGCTCCGGCATTCGTCTCCCATTAGTATTGATCTTATTGATCATTTTACGTTATCGGGGCGGCGTGTGTTATCAGCAAACGTTCGCGTGTCCCATTATTAAACTGAGCATATCGATTTTTAATCCATTATTAAACTTAGCATTTTAATTGTTTAACCTTAATAGTCCTGTTAAATGTGCCTGAAAACGCCTAAACAACATACCCAAAGTACATTGAAAGCTGTTGTTGAACCATTTGGAGTACATGCATGTAAATGGTCTCTTTTCAAAGGTGACACTGAATTTCTTTCCCCTGTTGTTAGGACCCCTGTAAGTCCTACTGGTGTTGAGTAATAGAAGCTTGAACACAAGGAAACTGAAAGTTTCTATCTCCGACTAGATTTTGTTTTAAAAACAGGCCTGGGGGTGCAGACCTATATAGTTGGCTGTAGAGGGGAGAATCGTTAAGGAATCGAATCGATAAGCAGGAATTGATAAGGAGTCGGAATCGTTAAAATCTTATCAATACGCATCCCTAATTATAAGTCCATCTAATGGCAATTACACTATGCATAAGCCACCTTATCTCAGTATCTGATTGCACTATGTCGACCACTCATGCTGCTCATTCTTATTCTTAATTATATATATATATTTTATATTTAAATTGTTTTATTCTTAGATTGTTTAGTTCTTAGAAATAGTTAAACCTTTGTACTTTTACTTAATTTAAGATTCGTATATGTTGTGTTTTGCACCTCCCTGCCACAGTAAATTCCGTGTTTGTATATACATGGCGTATAAACCGAATTCTGATTCTGATACAGTAAAGCAACAGAATGATATAGCGTTAGTTGACTTGTCCAAGGTTTGTAGCTGGGCCAAGGAGAGTTGGTACTGATCCAGACTTTAGTTTCAGACGATCAGCAAGGCCAGTTCTGTATTGGCCCAAGTTGAGGAAACAGTTGTCCGTGAAATGTTTGGCGCAGTCAAAACTTTGGGAAGTTGTGTCGGCGGCGCATTTCCAAAGAAAAGAATATTAACACACTGGTTCTTCAGAGGCTCGGATGAAGGAACAAAAAAAATACTTTGGTGTTTATTTGTACATCCAAACACTGAGCAACTGCCATGCTTCGGTCGTTTGCAAGCCATGATATCTCTCGAGGAAAAAACAATATCTCTTGCACGATCGTAGCTAATTTTCTCATGGGCAGGCCAAATTCTCTGGATGGGCAAAGCAGAGAAAGGGGAGGTAACCTTTCCCCTTATGCCGACATAAGGGGAAGATTCCAGATTGGATCATCTGAGCTTTCATTTTCTCAAAGGCGGAGCAGGATACCAAGGGCTTGGTTTACACCTATCGCAATTTCTAGCCACTGGGGGACCATCCATAGGCAGGCCAGGGGAACTCATATTAATGTTAAACCTCATAAAGTGAAATGTTCATGCCATGGGACCTTTAAGCCAAAATGTTTCTAGCTTACTGCTTCTCCATTAAATGATCGCCCGACAAAATGAAATGAAAATTATAAAACAGAACTCTATATTCTTATATTGTTCTCTCCAAAAAATCGAGAATCGGAATCAAGAACAGGATTTGAAAACCGTAATCAATCAAATTGAAACCATACCCAACCCTAGGTTGGATGGGGGAGTGGGGGGAGGAAGAGGGGGCGGGGGAGGGAAGGGGTGAGTGTGAGTGAGTGAGCAATGGACCAAGTGTTTTTTGTGAAAGTGATGTTTTCTCAAATTAAACTGTGTGTCTCCAGATCCTATCATGCCTGGCTACCCTCTTAAAGAAGCAGGACGTGTCAATGTGGTCCTATCCCTCCACCCTGCAGATCTACCAAGGCCTGCTTGTCTTCACCGTCCACAGCAAGCCCAAGGTCTGGTTTAGATCCTCATGGAATCTGCAGTCAACTTGGCTCAGGGAAAGAGCTCACCTCCCCTCCCCAGGGTATACATAATTGATGTGTTTCCTGTCCCTCAGGTGCGTAAAGCAGCTCAGCATGGCGTGTGTTCCATCCTCCGAGGCAGTGACTTCCTGTTTACCGATAATGCCCCGCCCCATCACCCTGCTGCCTCGGTAACCGCCAAGTTCTGCATCAAAGAGATGGAGCAGGCAGGAGGTACGGACAACACATTTTCAGTTAACGTCTTCATCTTCAGTCAGTCACTCACTGTGAAGGCATTACCATAGGCTTTCCCCCTGAGAACTGTAGAATACAGATTCTTGTTTAATGTGTGTGTTTCTGTTCAGGCAGTGCAGAGGACACCACCACGCTGCATGTCCTGGGCCTGATGAAGGAGCTCTTGGTGACGTTTCCTCTGGGGGCTGTCAAGTCCTGCTGTGAGACCCTGTTACGGGTCATGACCCTCAGCCATGTGGTGAGACACACACGCAAACACAGCATTAGGTACTGCTATAGACATGTGTAGGGAGACTCGATGGTTAAACTGAATTGTGTGAATTAAAAAGTCAAGTTTATTGAACTGCAGAAACACAACCACTACACCAGCATGACACAATCTTCGACACACAAACATCCGACAAACACAAAACCACCTGGCCATGAATCAGATGGGATCAGAAGTAGTGCACGCCCAAACACCGTCTCACAAGTTCTGATTTCCATACCGCTCCATCCAACATAACACAAAGACAATTCCATACAACTCCATCTAGCATTCTAGATTGGAACCGGAGAATCCAGTAGACACCAGCACTACTCAGCTGACGGCACTGGCGCCTCATGTATAAACGTTGCGTACGCACAAAAAGCTTGCGTACGCTGGTTTTTACGCACACAGTGTGACGTATAAAAATTAACTTGACGTGAGAATGTGCGGACCGTCATGGAAAGTCTTGTCTGGCTCTGTAAAGTTGCGAATTCTAAATGAAAAGTGCCGAAACTCACCAAACATATCTAAATAAAGTTTCCACTACAGTTACTGTCATATGTCTATGAAGTTAACTATTCAAAAAACATAAAAGTTTGATCATTAATGTGGATGATCACATCAAAATGCCAAAACCCAAACGGGAAATGCTGTATCCGCCACCACTTAATAACTTCTGTTAAACTTGAGGGTGTCAAACGAACTCACTCAGGAAATCACTAACCCTATAGCTGCCATGCACATTTTCTCGCCTCCACCTCTGTTGTTAGAACCTCGATCTCACAGTCTGTGAAATCTTTCTTTTTTGCGTGTTTAGCCATTTTAATTCAGACAAAGAAATTACCTCAGGAGCGCATTTATAGTCCATCTGCATATTCAGTTATGGGAGGAGGCAAGGCGGGGTCAGTGGCTCGTTCGAGTGCGGTCAATCTCACGTTGATTGGGTTTATAAAGGAAAGGTGTGCAGGACCTGGCGTACGACCGATTTTATGCATGTGAATATTTCTGTGCGTAGGTACTTTTCAAGTTTGGGCCGTACGCCATCTTCTGGTATGAAAGCTGCTCAATGTTTTATACATGAGGCCCCACTGGACTCTGAAGAACATCCTTCAACAGACCATTTTATCGCACACAGTTCTCAAAAGTCATTGGTCCATCCACAATGGATTTCTGATCAGGAACCACTCATGCAATGCCTCTTGCTCCTTTCCCTCATCAGCACATTCCAAAAACACAAATGATCACTTGTTGAATCTATCGATCCCCCCAGACTTGCGACTCCAAGCTTCCTCCTTAAGTCAAAACTACTCTTCCTTAAGGCCAAATGTCCTTAAATCACAAGACCTTAGAAAATGCTGTCTTGGAAGTTTTTGAGAGAATCAATCGTTAAGCTGAAGTCGGGTGAAGTACAGAGTTAATGTTTATATGACGTAAACATAACGTTAACATAACATCATCGACACACAAACATAAGACAATAACACAAAGACAATTCCATACAGCTCCATCTAGCATTCTAGAATGGAACCTGGAGAATCCAGCCCACCAGCACTTTCCAGCTGATGGCCCTGAACCCCCAAGAACATTCTTCAACAGACCATTTTATAGATACGACAGTTCTCAAAAGTCATTGGTCCATCCTACAGATATGCAGCGATACCAAATCTCTTCTGTTATTGGTTAACTCCTTAGAACAATACAGTTGAATCCACATTGTCTTCAGACCAACAGCTTCTTCCTCCCTAGATGATAAGAACTCTTCAAGTCACTCAAGACTTCACGTCTCCTAGTTAGGTGTCATAAAACTGCAGGTGGCATCTCTGCCAATTAGAGTTGAATCAACATTCACTGTCTCAAGCTTGACCCAAATCCCTTCTACCAACTGTAAACTACTTATAAACAACTATCAAAATACATTCAT
The DNA here is from genome assembly GCA_023658055.1 of Thaleichthys pacificus. Classification (NCBI taxonomy): domain Eukaryota; kingdom Metazoa; phylum Chordata; class Actinopteri; order Osmeriformes; family Osmeridae; genus Thaleichthys; species Thaleichthys pacificus. Next base: position 16,644,241 of record CM042857.1, on the reverse strand, counting down.
TGTACATAAGCCCAACATTTCTTTCACAATGCCCATCCCTAAGGGTCTACTGCCCTGCAAGGTGGTCAGCACCCTCAAATTAGCCATCTGGACTAACATCCTTAACCACTTCTTGACCTATCCCTTTCCTGCAAGTTTGGCAGGATGTTTCTTATCAATCACAGTAGCCTTAAAAATCATACATTTTACATACAGCCTAAAATTATATTACAGTACACACAAACACACACACACAAGGAACGACCTGCACTCCAACAATCTTAGGTAATACACACACACAAATGCAAACAATCTGTTACTACACACGCGCGCGCACATACACTGTCTAATATGGTGCTTGTGTTTTCCTCTGTCTAGTTGGTGACTGCGTGTGCCATGCAAGCCTTCCACAAGCTGTTCAGCAACAAGCCCAACCCTGCCACACTGTCTGCTGAGCTTAACGCACAGATCATCACGGTGAGACGCACGCACACAAGCTGTAACATGTATTCTTACGTCTTAAGAAAACAATGCCATGTATGGAAAGCTCAAAATGTGATTCTAAAGACTTGGATCTCTAAATTTATTTTCTGTGTGTTTTGTCATATTTAACTATCCTTTTGGGGGGGGGGGAATGCCCTCACAAGTGCAGTGAAACTTGGTGGAAAAACTTGACCGTGTGGGGCCCTTTTACTGGCCTCTGTAAGGTCAAATGCTTTTTTTCATGGGCTGAGGGGGTAGATAAAACACACTTTTGAATGGAAGTGAATGGTCAGGCCTCATTAGGCTAAACAAACAAGCGTGTGTGTGTGTTCCGTCCTGCCCCAGGCCCTGTATGACTACCTGCCCAGCGAGGGGGACTTGCAGCCGCTGCTGGCGTGGCTGGCAGTGATGGAGAAGGCCCACGTCCATCTGGGGGTGCTACAGAGCGCGCTCAGCCTGGCCCACTTGCCCCGCCTCTGCTCCGCCGCCATGAGCTGCCTGCTCTCCCCACACACACAGGTGGTGGCGGCTGCCGCCAGCACGCTTAAGGTAGGCACGCACACACACACACTCTTGCTAATGGTATTCAAAACGAATGTGTACCAGTAACCTGTGTGTGTGTGTGTGTGTAGACCCTGCTGATGGAGTGTGTGGCCCCTCACATGGAGGAGATTGGTCCCATTAATCCCTCAACCACCTCAGGGAACGCCCTCCACGTCTGCAAGATGTTCCGGTAGGTTACCACAGTAACGGAATGGAACCATATCATCGCTTCCAATGGGAAGAGACTGACTGTGTGTGTGTGTGTGCGTGCTAGCATCGTGGAGGAGGGTCTGTCCTACAGGTTCCACTCCTCCTGGCTGTTTGTGCTGCAGATTCTAGGCTCCTTCTACAGAGCTGCAGGGAAACAAGCTCACCCCATCATGACCAAGGTAACACACACACACTTTATCATGACCAAGGTAACACACACACACCACACACATACACACCTTATAATGACCAAGGTAGCACATACTCACACGTGTGTTGTGTGTGTGTGTGTGTAGGGCTGTATTGGCAGAGACCTGAATGATACAGCCCCTTTGTCACTGGTCACTCAGACACTCGTCTGGGACAGTCGTTGATTTGCACAAAAGGGGCTGTAATGTTAAAATTAGGGGTCGACCGATTATCGGCCGATATTCCTGCACCACAAGCTGGTGCTGCTGGATTGGGACTACTAATTGTTACCCATTTTATTATCGTATAAATCTTCAGGGAACTATTACATTTATTTTCCATTATTCATCACACTTTAATGACACCTCTGGAAAGGTGGTCTCAACAGTTGAAGAGGAAGGTGAAACGAGGAAGTCTCTGAAGTTATAATTAAAAGTTGTGTTCATGTAATACTGGTTATAGACACACTTTCGAAGTAGGTTTTAACTTAAGGCCACTTACAGTAGGCTTTCCATGCCGTAATCTCTGGGGTCAGTTTGCATACTGTGATGGTGGTTAAGTCCATATCCATAGTAGAGAGAAATGGCTCATTAGTGAGCATGCATACTTTAAGGTCGGTGCCCTGATCAAGCAGACAAAATGTCAGAGTTTCATGTCATTAACTGTTTAGCGCTCGAGGTTACAGGTAACGTACTTGCACATTTCTAAATTGGAGTCAGATATTAACGAGTCAATCTGCCTACCATCTAATCAAATTGTTTCACAGCCGGGGACAAACACAAGCGTCTCTGGTCTTACAATTTCCTTACATGTGTGTTTCCCAGTCCCTGCAGTCCCTTGCAGACCTGCGATCCACCCCCAGGTTTCCCTACAGCGGGGAGCTGGACCTGGCCATAGGGGGCGCTGTGGAGAGCATGGGCCCAGAGCTGGTTCTGGGGGCCGTGCCCCTCAACATCACCGGCAACGAGTGAGTATGCCCTGTCACCCCTGGCAACACCGGTAACCTCTGACAACACACTGACATCAGGTTACATCAAGTCCAGTATTGAGGCTTCTGTAACCAGTATGACATCTAATCTATTACACATACTCTTTAAAAAAGTTATTATCTTTCTTACACATCCACGCAGACACACAGTGAAAGGGTTGTTGCTAAGGGGACAGTGTAGGTTGCTAACTGGATTGTGGTTTCCAGGGATGATCTGGAGTTCCCTCGTAGCTGGCTGGTGCCTGTCATACGAGACCATGTCAAGAACACACACCTGGCCTTTTACACTTCCTACTTCCTGCCTCTCGCAGCAACGCTCCGGCAGAAAGGTGTGTGAGAGAGAACGCGTGACAGTGTGTGTTTGAGAGCATGAGCCTGTGTGTGTGCGTGCGTGCGTTTTCTGACCTTGTCCTGTGTGTTGCAGCGCTGCAGTTGGAGCAGGCAGGACAGAAGCTTGAGGCTAAAGTCTACCAGACACTGCAGCTGCAGGTACCAACCTTACTGGCTACTTACTGCCTGCATACAACCGGTTTACACAGGGGGCTTCCTACCTTAATACCTGTTTACACTGGGGGCTACCTACCTTAATACTTGTTTACACTGGGGGCTACCTACCTTAATACCTGTTTACATCGGGGGCTACCATCCTTGCTACCCGTCTACCTGTTCACTACCTGCTTACGACGTGTTTACTATCTGCCTACTGCCTGTTTAGGCACTTGACTAACTGTACTACACATGGTTTTGTAGCCCTCCCTTCCCACACACACAGATGTACCATGGTGGTGGTGTAAATGCTCCATCCTTCTGCCCCCCAGATCTGGACCATGCTTCCTGGCTTCTGTGTGGGTCCGCTTGACCTGGTGGCTTCCTTCAAGGGCATCGCACGGGCGCTAGGCAACGCTATCAACGAGCGTCCAGACCTCCGGCTGACCATCTGCCAAGCCCTGCGAACCATCATCACCAAGAGCTGCAACACAGGTAGGCCTACACATAAAACAAACAAATACACAGGCAGAAGTAAAGCCTACAGTGTCTGCACGTGTACGTGTGTGTATATATGTGTGTGTGTCTGTCTGTGTGTGTGTGCGTGTACGTGTGTGTCTTATGGGGTGTAATCAGTGTCACCAGTTCATATGCAAAGCGCACAGTAGCGCCTGCACATACGCGAGAACCCTACATAGACTTGCAATGGACACAGGCATTCACACACGTCATGTAGGCGTCACGCTGGCGTTGTGAACACGTATTTTATTGACATGTGAACGTGTACGTGACGTGTACACTACACCTGACATACGCCTCAAATACCCGAGGCCTATGTGAACACTACGCCTAACTGTTTGATACATATTTAGGCATGTGCACAGGCAGGTGTTGTGTGCTTCGCATACTGACACTATTGTGCAGCGCAGCACAGAAACCTGCGAACAGCTGCCTTCCTCGATGCGTGAACTCTTTCGAAAATGAACTTGCCTTGGGTCAATATGTTTTTCATGTTCATGTTGTTTGTTGGTGATTGTTGCCTTTGAATATTTGAATTCTATGAATTCAGATACATGTAATGTAATACAGACTAAAGTCACTTACGCCACATAAACACTAAGTCTTACAGTTTGATCGATATCTAGGCGTGCGCACAGGCAGGTGTGATGTGTTCTGCTCATACTGACACTTTTGCGCAGCACAGAAACGCCTGCGAACACCTGCCCGCCTAGACGCGTGAGCTATTTAGGCATGACTTGGATCGCTGTTTCGAAAATGAATGTTTTTAATGCACACGTCACCTGCCGGTGCGCATGCCTTATCAAATGTAATATGCACAAATTAGGCCTGTTTATACGCACACATTTTCTATCAAACTGTAATGTGTAGTATTCATTCTGCGCTTTCTAAAACTCGAGTAGCCTAGGCGTAATTCACCCGTATCAGGTATGCGGTGAATGCACTGTGTTCATCTACGCTGACACTGATTACACCCCATAGACGAGTGTGTATGTGTGTGTCTGTGCGTGTAAGTGTACGTGTCTAACTGTGTGTCGTCACTGCAGAGGAAGAGAAGGCAGAGGTGAGGCGCTTCTCTAAGAACTTCCTGCCCATCCTGTTCAACGTGTACAGCCAGCAGCCAGGTCAGGGGGAGATCACCTCACACAGGATGGCTGTCCTGGACACCATCAAAGTCTACCTGACCATCACTGACACGGAGGTATGCATACGCATACACACAACCACCCATATAGAGCCACATGCACACACACAACCACACATACAGACACGCGCATACATACAGTGCATCAGGAAAGTATTCACAGCGCTTAATCTTTTTCCACATTTGTATGTTACAGCCTCATTGGGTGTGCTCAAGCCTTCGGTGAGCACAACCATTGTTCTCTGTCATATGTATTTATTATTTTCCCACCCCTAAAAAAACTTAAATATTTGCACTACATGGACAACGTCGGTGTCAAAATGTTTGTCTTGGTCCCGATTGAGTTTAGGCCTGAATTACGTTTTTGTGGCAAAAAGTGCCTTGTGTGGCACAATGGAACTCAGTGCTAGCCTAACTTCACAACGTCATCTTAGTTAGCAACGACGCATAGTCTAGGAAAGTTGAGGCTACTTGGTTCCCCTTCGTTATTTGGTGAGCGTCATGGAGCCGACCAATTAAATACTTATTTAGCACTAGCATTGCTACCTGCATATACCTACAGCTGGCAGCTGTGCTCCGTTTTGCTCCTAGATTCAGACCTAACCCCGGTAAATTGTAACTACTAAACCCCTGCTGTGTGGGAATCGAAGGAGCTAACCAGTCGAAGGGCGTACACAAATACAGGAGCACACCCAACAATTTCCCCAGAAATTGTACCCTCTCTAGTTCCAAAATTGATTCAATTCTTTTTTTTTTGTGCTGTCAAACGATTAAAATATTTAATCGCATTAATGGCATAGTTAACTCGCGATTAATCGCATATTTTTATCTATTCTAAATGTCCCTTGATTTATTTTTGTCCAATTATTTTTTCTCATTTTAATACTCTTATCAACATGGAAAAGTGGATCAGAATGCTTGGTGCAAATGTTTTTTTTTAATTGAAAACAACATTGCAATCGCCTGGTTTTGACGAGGGGGCGGAGAATTCGCATCAGCTGTGTGCTTGGCCATCAAGTGGTATTTCAGACTGGACGTGCTGCGATGATAGCTCAGTTCACAACGACAAAACACACCGATCACTTTGGTCTTGTCAATGGAACTATTTGGCAACTTTTTTTAAGTAAACTTTCCATTCAGAATCTTATTGGCGTCCATTTCACCGTCTCGCCCTCGCCATCCACTCAAAACGTACCGTTAGCCTAGTACTCTTTAGCCGGCTCGCAAGCCCAAACGTGTGTGTGCGGTGTGCCTGTTGTTTTGTTTCCGGTCTAGCTAGATCAACACTAGCTAGTGTGGTGTTGTAGTTTTTCTAACGTCAGTAGTTGTTGCAACAGCATGTGTGAAAAACGACGTTTGCTAGGCCAAAAATAATGTTAATCGCGCGATAAAAATAAAATAAAAAAATGTACGCCGTTAAAATGGGTTTGCGTTAACGCCGTTATTAACGCGTTAAACTGACAGCACTAATTTTTTCCCCCTCAATTCTACACACTACCCCATAATAATAAAGTGCAAAACTCCATCAGGTTGGATGGGGAGCGTTGGTGCATAGCCATTTTCAGATCTCTCTCGGGTTCAAGTCTGGGCTCAGGCTGGGCCACTCATGACATTCATAGTCCCAAAGCCACTCCTTTGTTATCTTGGTTGTGTGCTTATGGTAATTGTCCTGTTGGAAGATGAACATTAGCACTCTGGAGCAGGTTTTCATTTCAAGGATGTCTGTACATTGCGCATTCATCTTTCCCTCGGTCTCCCAGTTCCTGCTGCTGAAAAACGAGGGAGTCAGGTGGCTGAGTGGTGAGGGAGTCGGGCTAGTAATCTAAAGGTTGCCAGTTCGATTCCCGGCCGAGTCAAATGATGTTGTGTCCTTGGGCAAGGCACTTCACCCTACTTGCCTCAGGGGGAATGTCCCTGTACTTACTGTAAGTCGCTCTGGATAAGAGCGTCTGCTAAATGACTAAATGTAAATGTAATGTAAATGTAAAAACATCCCCACAGCATGATGCTGCCACCACCATGATTCACTGTAGAGATGGTAATGGCCAGGTGATTAGGGGTGCCTGGTTTCCTCCAGACATGACTCTTGGGATTCAGGCCAAAGAGTTCAATCTTTGTTTCATCAGACAAGAGAATATTGTTTCTCGTGGTCTGAGAGTCCTTCGGGTGCCTTTTTGGCAAATTTCCGGCAGGCAGTCATGTGCCTTTTTACTGAGGCGTGGCTTCCATCTGGCCACTCTACCATACAGGCCTGATGGTTGGAGTACTGTGGAGATGGTTGTCCTTCTGGAAGGTGCTCCTTTCTTCACAGAGCAACGCTGGAGCTCTGTCAGAGTGATCATCAACCTGGTCACCTCCCTAAGACCCTTCTCCCCTGATGGCTCAGTTTGGCTGGGCAGCCAACTCTAGGAAGAGTCCTGGTGGTTCCAAGCTTTTATTTATGGATGATGGAGGCCACTGTGCTCATTGGGACCTTCAATGCTGCAGACACTTTTCTGTACCCTTCCCCAGATCTGTGCCTCGATACAATACTGTCTCAGAGGTCTACAGAAAACTCCTTGGACTTCATGGCTTGATTTGTGCTCTGACATTTACATTTAGTCATTTAGCAGACGCTCTTATCCAGAGCGACTTACAGTAAGTACAGGGACATTCCCCCAAGGCAAGTAGGGTGAAGTGCCTTGCCCAAGGACACACCATTTCGCACGGCTGGGGAATCGAACCAGCAACCTTCTGATTACTAGCCCGATTCCCTAACCGCTCAGCCACCTGACATTCAACTGTGGGACCTTAGACAGGTGTGTGCCTTTCCAAATCATGTCCAATAAACAGAATTTACCACAGGTGGACTCCAAGTTGTAGAAACATCGCAAGGATGATCAGTGGAAACAGGATGCACCTAATCTTTGAGTGCAATGGCAAAGTCAATTTTGGAATAAGGCTGTAACATTACACGTGGAAAAAGTGAAGCACTGTGAATACTTTCCGGATGCACTGTACACACACAAACACTCACACACACATACATGCATATGTACACACACTTACAGTATTTTTCGGAAAATATGCTGCATTTTCTATGAACCGCACCCCACCAGAATGGGAGCTTTGTGTTTGTAAATCTGAGTATAAACCGCACTGGAATATATGACGCATTTGATACGGGAACAATGATGCCAAGAAATGCAAGAGTATAGGCAGTACAGCATGCCGTTGTATAACACACTTCGAAAACGAAAGTAAGTAAGTGCGTAATGTATGTTTTCTATTGCCCGGGAATTAACTAATATTTACCTTGAGACGCGTGAGTTCCAAATATTTCCGACGGTCCCCAAAGCGTAAGTAAACGAAACGGTAGCTAGCTATCTTTAGTTAGCTTCTGCGCTAAGTTAGCTAGCATAATACTCGTAGCAATGCTACTACCATGCTAGCAGACATCCCAACCTGCAAAAACTAATTTCAGGGAGGTGGCTTAACCAGCTACGCATATGCGACGTTACGCTGTGTGACGCTACTCTTTAACGGGTTAAATAGCTTTCACGAAAAAAGTGTTTATACTGCTATTTTGTTATACAAACGTTCTATAAGCCGCTTCGAAATATAAACCGCACCACCACAATAAAAAAATGGAATCGGGTCATAAACAGCGGTTTCATTTCTGAAAAGTACGGTAAACATGCACACACACACACACACACAACCAATACAGACAGACCAACACACTTGCATTAATAAGTGCATCAGTAATGTGCTGTGTATGAGACCCTGTGGTCTGTGTGAGACCCTGTGTGGTGTGTGATCTCTCTCTCTCCTGTCCACAGATGGTGTGTGCGTTCCTCCAGAAAGCCACAGAGAAGCTCAGCCACCCAGACAGCACAGAGTTTATAAGGTAGGACCCTGCATAGCAAAAAAGTCTGGGCCTATATAAAAAAATAAAAGTGTCTTTGATTTGATTTACCTGGCAGTTGAAACTTTGGCCTCTCAATGAGCGCAGTCAAAGTGTTTACTGCGCTCATTGAGAGGCCAAACTGCCAGGTAAAGGAATTCCGTAATGTAGGCAACGTAACAGAGCTTCATCCACTTCCATGGGCTAAATAGTCTAAAAATCCCTGAATCTGGCAACAATGGCTTTTGCATATCTTACGTGCCTTTTGCGCCATTACGCCTCTTGAACGCGCACATTTAAAAAATGCTAATCATTACGTTCTGCTAGATGACGGTAGAGACATGAGTAAAAGAAAATATGCAAGCGGTGCTCAAAAGCGCAGCAATAAACTGTTGTCTGACCAAGCTCGAGCAAAACACCCGAAGATTACACACTTATTTAGACCAGCCAGGGAGGAATATTATCAACATCTCCAGACGAAACACTACCGCTGCCGCAGGTAGCTAGCAGCAGCACGTCTTCACCAGCAACCAACAAGGTGGTTGGACCAGGATAATTGTTTGGCTATCGATTTTTACGTTTAACACGCAATATATACTTTAGCATAAGTAGCCTACTATGTGCTACATGCTTCGATAGCCAAACAAATGTCCTGGTGCACGTAACTCTGTCAGGCTATTGCATTTTGTACTTCTGTCGATCAATTTCTTGTTAGTTACTGCATCCATTCAGCGACGAAGTGTTGTACCTACCCTTTCCGTTTTGAGTTAATGTAATGTGTTTTTGAGTTAATGTAATGTCGTTTCCCATTTGGGGGGGAGTGTGTCCTTGTATTGGGGGGAGGTGAGCAAGTCATCCTATTTGGGGGGAGTTGACTCGTATTTGGGGGGAGTGTTTTCATTTGGGGGATGCACTCATGTTAGTGGGTGTGATTTGCACTTCAGGGCCACCGTAGGAAATCCTTTTGTTCGTAATCACGTTGTGAATGTAAATGTCAGTTTAAGTATAGGCTACATTAATAACTTCTCAGCAAGTTATTTTTAAGTTTAACAGCCTGACTTCATTGATCAGTTGTTTGGGGCTGCTGCAGCACTCAAGAGCAGGTAAACTGAGCATTTAATTTGACATGGCTTGGAAATCTTGCTGAAATTAACTGTTTTATTAAGTAATTATATACATTTTGTACATTACAATGAAGTTTAGGGTGTTTACTATAGAAAACATAACTAATCTAAATTTTGACAGAAAACGATTTTCGATCTTTTATGGCTTATACCCAACAATGAGCGAGAGGCGGTTAGAACCGAAACTGTACTGTACTGTAGGCTAGTAGTACGTGCCAGTGGAGGAGTGGTACTACCAGTGGAGCGGGTGGTACATTTAGTCATTTAGCACACTGCACCTCCACTGGCACGTGACATTAGGTGAGTTCGACATGGACTGCGGCTGCATGAAACGACCTGTGAGAGTAGCCGCTTGCAGTCGGGGAGGAGTTGAAAACGGCTCTGTGAAGTCGGACATTCCAGCTTCTCGTGGTTTGCTGCGTTGACGTCAGTCATGGCCGATCAAGCGCTGTTTGCTTACTTTACTTTATTTATAATTAAACTTAGTCTTTCCGTTAGTGAAGAGGCGGACTGAAACCCTTTCTTCAACAAATATTTAATTTAATTAAACTGTTTGGTCCGGATTTGAGCGTTGGCGAAACTGAAGGTGTCAGAATAATTACAAAACGCGCGTCAAAGTTGTCGTGTGTGAGTCTGGCCAATCATGAAATAGCTGTGTCGTCATTAGAACCCGTGCAGTTGCTCTTGAGAAAATGCGCTCGGCTACACAGCCGGCAGTTCTCGAATCAATCTCACGGTACTTTGATGGCTACGTCACAGTGACCTAGCCTCGGCGCCGTCTCAAGTCGGACAAAAAGTCTAATTCACTGTTTCAAGTCAGCCGCCTGCAGCGCTGCATGAAGTCAGTCCATGTCGAATGCACCTATTGGCTAGTGGCAGAGCCATAGAAAAAGAGTTGCGACACTTCCATAGACTCCCATTGTTATCGAGGAATGCGGAAGTAAAGCGTGTCACATGCGACCTATAGTTCCAAACATTGTATTTTCCACCGTTCATTCATTTTCAGTGTCTCCGAAGCAAGTTAGCTGGTAAATTGATGAAAATACAGCATTTTTTCATATTTCTACCCCCACATATCAATTGTTATTAGTAGTATTTCATATAGCTAGCTTTAGATAAAGTTTATCATAAGATTATAGCTTGTTAGATTCTAAATGCAGTTAGAGCTAGACTGTAGGTCTATCTAACGTAAGCAACACTTTTACTGAAGCTAGCTAGAGAGCACGTGTATCATAACCAGAAGTCAGTTGGTTTATAGTCTGTCAAATTAGTTCTAGTTATTGGTGTTCGTGGCATACAAAGTAAGTCTTCTCTTATTAGCCTAGTTAGTAGAGCTAGCAACAATGAATTGCAGATTAAAGGGTCCGAAGCAAGTTAACGCTAGCTGGTAAATTGTTGAAATCCTGCATTTTATTCATATTTCAACCACCACATAATTGGGTGTGCTTTGCCTTCGGCAAGGGCACAACCATTGTTCTCTCACATATATATATTTTTTTAAATTATTTTTATTTATTTTTCCACCCCTAAAAAATAGTCAATATTAGGACTACATAGACAACGTAGGTGTCAAAAGTTTCGTCTTGCTAGCGATTGAGTTGCTTGTATTTTTATTTACACTCCGTTGCACAGTTTAGGAGGTTACAAAGTTTTTGTGGCAAAAAGTGTCTCTGTCAACGAAGGGTAGCAGTGCTAGCCTACGTCACTACGTCAGCACACGTTAGCAACGACGCATGGATACAACGTGATAGAGACGTTCTAGCACGCAAATTGGAGCTTGGATTATGAGTGAAAAATGCCAACCCCCAAAATTACCAACCATTGGGTTTTGTTGAGAAAGCAATTTCGAGTGGAACTGCCATCTCGGATTTTTTATTTAGGTTGTGAAAGTCTTTGTAATTTGAGCGAGTGTGGGTCGCCCGTGAGACTGCCTAGGCAGCAGCCATGCAAGCGTCATAGTAGTTTAGTATTTTCGTATTTTTATAGTTCGGTCAATTCTACACCACAAAACAGAAGGAGGGCAATGTTATGACGATATGACTATTGTGAAGACAGCCAGATGGTGAGATTTTAATTTTAGGTTGCTGTAAAAACTTTGATTGGTTTGCTACGTGAGAGCCCCGTCAGCCTCCGTTGACGATTGCGTCAGCTGTTGTCGATCTTTGATGAGTATTTTCTTAATTTCGTACCAGGGTCAATTCTACATCAAAAATCAGAAGGAGGGCAGTGTTATAAAGATATGGCGATTGCGAAGACAGCCAGCGCGTCAGCATATTTTTCTGATTTGTGTAAAACTTGGAATTTGAGTGACACCACGGCTTGTTTTGACGTTAGCCTCAGTCAGACTTGGCTCACCCACTGGCAGTGTGTAGTACTGTCTTCAATGCCACAGCTAAACTTGATGTCAAAAGAAACATTCTCATTTCCGGCGCTTTCAAACAATCAGTGAAATGTGGAGCAACAGCAGCTAGCTTGCCTCTAGCAAACTTATTTTGAATTAGCCATTTCCCCCTACATTAATGTCAAACTTATTTACGTTTTGGGGGGCATATTTTCAGTTAGCAGACGGTACTGTTTGAATCGCGATTCCATACTGCCAGTGACAACGTTGTTACAGTAGCTTGTTTCAAAGGGGGTTTGCAGCTGTTTCAAAGGGTGTTCTTAATGAAATATGCAATATGAGTAGGCTAAATGCTTGAAAATATCACTAGAAGGGAAAAACTTAGAGGACGGACCCACCTGCAACCGACGCAAGCAAGCACACCCTACAATTTCCCCAGAAATTGTACCCTCTCTAGTTGTTATTAGTAGTATTTTATATAGCCAGCTTAAGTTAAAGTTTATCGTAAGATATAGCTTGTTAGATTCTAAATGCAGTTAGAGCTAGACTGTAGGTCTAGTATCTAACGTAAGCAACACTTTTACTGTAGCTAGCTAGAGTAGGCTACGTGTATCATAGCCAGAAGATCACCGGATCACTACAAACAAAAGGAGTGGAAGAACACTGGACTACATTTGCATTTCGATACTCTTAAGTAAATATAGTTGTTAATAATAGTTCATTATTTTCATATGAAGAACAATGTAAATAAATGACACCCCTTGCTTGCAAATGTAGGCTACCTATATATTGACTTCAGTTATTACAATTAATGATATACGCCACTAGGAGGCGCTGATAACAACACAATGATGCATGTGCATTAGAGACGTAGGAGAGTCTACAACGGTGGCTCATGTGCATGCTTAAATTCAGTCACTCTGAGTAAAATAATTTGTTACTAATTCATTACGTGTGTACAAGTCTGCTTTACATTAGTCACACCATTACATATGGTGTGACTAATATGGTGTGACATGTACAAAAAATGTACATATGCAACATGATGTCTAAATCGACTACGCTACTTTGTATGGTGAGCTTGTAGTGAGATGTCAAAAGTATGGGTTGGAGTCTGTTAGCACAAACGGTTAGACTTATATTTAAAAAATAAAAGTTTATAGCCTGTTCTTCTATTCTAAAATGGCCACGGGACAGTTACACGACAGTAAACAAAAGCTGCAAGACACTGCATCTGCCACGAGATACTTGCTTACCACTATCAACAGAACAGTAACTGTCATGTGCCAGTGGAGGCGCTGTTACGTACCACTAGCTACTGTCACGTACCACTAGCTACTGTCACGTACCACTAGCTACTGTCACGTACCACTTGCTCCACTGGCACGTACCACTAGCTACAGTACAGTACAGTTTAGCTTCTAACCGCTACTGCAATGAGCGGCCGCGACATCCAACGGGTTTCCGCAGGCCGCCACACAAATCGGCTGCTGTTGTGCTTTTGTTATTTTTTATTTCTCTCTCACATTGGTGAATATAGGCTATATTTAAAGGTAGATGGCAATGTATAAGATAATAGATGGAGATGCATTTTGAGTGGATTTAGGGGAGGGGCCTCGAGCTCCGACTTTGTGGGGAGGCCTCTCCAAAGTCCCTGCCGCTACTGGGTAGGACCCTCCAGACAGATGATGCAACAACAACAATTTTGCAAACAACTTCATCAATGTGACTGAGACTCACCTTTTCTCTTCCTCCTCGTCTCCCTCCTTTGCCTTTTTTCTCCCCTCTTCTCTCATCTCACTCTCCTCTCCCTTCCTCTTCTCCAAATGTCTCCTTTCAGGCTGTCAGTGATGGATCTTATGGTTGCCATGGCACCCCAGGTGGACCAGGTGACCATGAGCAACACCTTTGAGCTGATCAAGCCCCACCTGGAGGTACACTCCCGCATCCATACACACCTACACACTCATACCTACACACACACTCATATCCATACATGCACACACTCATACACAAATCCACATACATTCATGTACATACACACATACACATGGACTCATGTCCATACGCACATAGTATGTAATCGGCCTGTGTGTGTGTTCAGAGCAAGGTGGCCAGCATGCAGAAGAAGGCGTACCGAGTGCTGGAGGAGATGTGTGGAGGAGAGAGAGACGAGTGCAAGGCCTTTGTCCTGTCTCACCTGGAGACGCTCAAACACGTTCTGCTGGAGACCCTGAAGAATGCCTCCTCACCTGCCAAAAGGGTACGAGCTGTGTGTGTGTGTGTGTGTGCATTATAGTGGGGAAAAAGAGATGTGTATGCATGTGTTTGTTAGAAAGTCTGTGTGTGTGCTGGAGAGAGAGAAATGTGCTAAATGCACGTGTGAATATTGTTACGTGTGTGAGATTGTTTATGTGGTGTGAGAGGGTTGGAGAGATGCAGACCTAGCAGGTGTAGGTTGTTTAACTATCTCTCTCACTTTACCCCTCTTTCCTCTCTCTCTGCCTCCCTCCCTCTTTCAGCCCAGACTGAAGTGTCTGATCCACATAGTGAAACAACTAAGTGAGGAGCACACAGACTTCATCACCGCCCTGATACCTGAGGTACACTCTCTCTCACACGCACGCAAACATATGTCTGTCTTTACTAAGACTGTGTGTCTTTACTTAGACTGTGTGTGTGTGTGTCAGGTGATTATCTGCACTAAGGAGGTGTCTGTCGGAGCACGTAAGAACGCCTATGGTCTACTGGTAGAGATAGGAAACGCCTTCATGCGTTTCCATGGCAATGCTAAAGGTAACACACTGCAGCATAAACACACGTGCAAGTCAGTCATCCATGTTTTCTAATAGTGCTTCTAAAATGGTGCTTTTCCAATAAAGCTTATTTTCTTTCGTTCTCCTCTCTTTTCTCCCTCTCCTCTCCATTCCCCCCTACTCTCTCTTTGTCTTTCTCAACCCCCACCATCTCCCTACTCTCTTTCTCTCTATCCCCCTCTCTCTATCCCACTCCCCTCACTACTTCTCTCCCTACCTCCCTCCCCCCTCTCAGAGGCTCTCCAGCAGTACCTGCTCCTGGTGTATGTTGGTCTGACAGGTTCTGTCACAATGATCACCTGCACTGTCCTGGCCCTCACCAGGCTGGTGTTTCAGTTCAAAGGTCAGTGCACCCGCGCACCTGTGTTTGGGTTTCAGCTTACCTTGTTGGCTGGAAAGACGAAAGCTCAAAAGAGTTCTGTTTAAGTATGTGTGTCTCACGACTGCGTGTGTATGCGCGCGTGTGCATTCCAGACTCCATAGACATGTCCACCATGGAGGAGTTGTTGCACAACGTGTGTATGCTGCTCAGGTCTCGTACCAGGGAGATCGTCAAGGCTTCCCTCAGCTTCATCAAGGTCATCCTCTTTATCATGGACCCAAAGACCCTGGCCTCACACGCCACCGCCATGGTAGGACACACACACACACAAATATGGTATTACATTTGTCTCTCCCTCTCACTCTGCCCCGGCCTCCTCCCTCTCTTAATCTCTCTCTCCCCCCTCTCTCCCTCACTCTAACAGATGGAGGGCATTGGGAGCATCCAGGATGATGTGAGGAGACATTTCAGGACCAAGCTGAAGAACATCTTCACAAAACTCATCAGGAAGTTTGGGTAAAACTTCCTGCTGCATCCTGCTTAAGTGTGTGTCCTCTGCTGTGTGGTGTTTCAGTGTGTGTAATCTACACAAAATAAATCCCCCCCCCCCCCCCTCCAGGTTTGAGCTGGTGAAGAGCATGCTTCCTGTGGAGCATCACAAGGTTTTGGTGAACATCAGGAAGGAGGAGGCCCGCTCCAAGAGACGCCAGCAGGCTAAGGACCAGGACGGCTCAGAGAGTGAGGACGACATGCCTACAGCCAAGGGGGAGAGGTACAGATCCGTACCTGGCTATATACACGCACATAAATATATATACACACGTGCATACACATACTGACCAGTCCTGTCCTAACCTCCAAAAGTAGCACTGATGTATTTCTCGTCACTGTCTCTCTCTCTCTTCCTCCCAGTATTGAAGAAATCCTAGCAGAGTCAGACAGTGAGCCATCGGACGATGAAGGAAAGGCCAATAAGACCCAACGGAAGGCTGGCAAGCAGAAGGGCCGTGCCTGGCTGAAGGAGGGGCAGGGAGATGAACCACTCAACTTCCTGGATCCCAAGGTGTCCCAAAGAGTGCTGGGTAATGTAGTTTTTACTGTCATTGATTTAACTGTTCCAGTTATTTTATTCCACCATTTCGGCATGGCAGGATTTATAAATAGTTTTGCGGCCTGTTGACAACATGGTTGGTGTTGCTGACATGGTGGTTGTTGTTGTTCTCCTCCAGCCACCAACCCTGATCTGAAGAAGAGCGCCAAGAAGAACCACGGCTTCAAGGTGACGTCTGATGGACGACTGATCATCAGAGAGGATAAGGATGGAGAAGTCAACAAAGGTAAGGAGGAAGGGGTAGATAGCGGGTGGTTAGGGTGGGCTGTGAAGAGGGAAGAGCTCCGGTTTTCACTTTTCTCTGGGGTGGTTCTACCTGAGCTGTTTCTCTGCTCCACAGATAAGGAGGGAGAGATGAAGGACATCCTGGAGGAGGCTGGAGTCAAGGCAGTGAGTTCCTCTGGATCACGGTCCTGTCTGCTAGGACTAGAACTAATACACCTGTTAAGACTAGAACTAGTTAGCCTGGTCCAAACCAGACCCATGTACATTTCATTTGTACAGAGGGTCTGGGATTGCTCCATTGACAAGCGTTAACTTCCTTGAAGGCGGGTACTTTAAACTGTTGAAGTTTAAAACTATTGGATCTGCCCAGAGCCACTCTGAGCTGCCATAACCAATCGCTAGCGTTCGCCTTAGCCAACTCCTTCACCACTAACGAGCGAGCTGGAAAATCAAACTTTTCCCAAACCTACATGGGGAGGAGGGCCACAACAGCATGGCCACCAACAAAACTCAGCAAAGATTGTTCTTAAACTTCTGGATATTCGGCAGCGTTTCCACAACGGATCGAATGGCTTCGCTCGCATCTTTCTCCGCCGCCATTACTGAACTTCAACTCAAACTAGCGCACAACATCAACGTCATCGTTCTCAGCCACTCCCTCTGTTCGCTGATTGGACCACCAAAAATGTGGTTTGCAAAAAACGACTAATATACCGAAATCCCAGACCTAGTACAGAAGCAAAATGAAAATTGAGCGGAAGTACGCAGGAGGGCAGAGCCAGGCTAAGAACTAGTACCTCTGGACCATGGTCCTGTCTGTTAGGACTAGAGCCAATACACAAGGGCTGGGTTGACTCTGGTTCTGAACTCTCCTCTGCTCTTCTCTCACCCGCAGAAGAAGACCCAGAAGAGGAAAATCCAAGATGGCAGCTTTGATGATGACATGGACATAGAGCCTCAGCTCAAATACAAAGGTAGGATCAGAACCCAACTTCTGGCACAGGCTATGTGTGTGTATGTGTGTGTTTGTAAGTGTGCATTCTGTAATGTTTTGTACTCTTTCTCTCCAGCTGGTGGCTCTGGCATACACAGACCTCTGGGGGGCAGCAGAGACACGGGTGGAGACTACAGGTCCAAGGTGAGGGGGGACACTCTTACACAAAGACACACACGCACTCTTACACAAAGATGCACTCAGACACACTCTTTACACAGCCACACTCACACACACTTTTACACAGACACATTCATACAGAGACACAAACTCACACAGAGAAACACATACACACCCTCAAACAGACACACAAACACACACACACACACACAAACTACAGTACACATTCTGTAAATCCCCCCCACGTGTCTGAGTGTGTGTGTTCCCTTTCCAGAAAGGAAAGGGAGATGTGAAGAAGAAGGGCAAGGTTGACCCGTATGCCTACATCCCCCTGAAGAAGGCCCAGCTCAACCGCAGGTATACACACAGTTACAGTACACCACACACAATTACACACACCGTCACACCACACACTGCTACACAAACAGTTACAACACACACTGGTACAACACACCCTGGTACACCACACACGGTTACACACAATGTTACACTACACACTGTTAAACTACACACTGTTACACAACATGCTGTTGCACTACATATTGTTACACACACTGCTACACACACTGTTACACTCAATACTGTTTGTGTGTGTTTGTGTGTGCGTGTGTAGGAAGCGAGCCAAGATGCAGGGTCAGTTTAAGGGCATGGTGCGAGGTGCCCAGAAGGGGGCGTTGTCTGGAAAAAAAATGCAGAAGAACAAGAAGAGGGCTTGACATGCTGCTGCTGCCAACCAACCAGTCTTGGAGTAGAGTGGTGATAGCAGCCAATCAGCATGGACTATGCAGTAGACATTGGAGGCTTTAACATAGGGAGTGTTCTGCTAATGTTTAAGCTTGTCCTGGCTCTCTGAGATCATTCAGGGGACCAGTGTCTGTTTAGAATGTGTATCTATTTACACCCACCCCACCCCCCTCAATACTCATACGCAACAAGTGTGTGTGCATGCGTGTGTTTGACTGACTGTAGGTTGGCTCTCTTGCTCAATTTCAAATGTTTTGTATTGGCCCCTTTTTCAAGTAATTTAACCGACCGTGTATGTGTGCGTCACACATTGTGTGGGTGTGTTTGAGCATGTCTTCATGAGAAAGTGTGTGTGTGTTATACCCAAGTGTAACAGTTTTTGATTGGTATCCCGATCCACAGTTACACATGTGGAATCTATCAAATCTTCCTAATGTTTGTGGAGAGAAGCATATAACTCAGAAAATATATGTATGTATCCTGCTGAAAAGGATGGATTTCTTGTTGCCAATGTGTGAAAAAGGAAATAAGGTGGTGTTGCTCATTTTGACCACAAGAGGTCACTTAAGACCATTTTAACTTAAACATTAGAAAAGGAAAAGAAAAAAGGAATAAAATAAATAATTGATTTTGGTTCGGTTTACAGCGCAAATGTAACAGTTGTAGTGAAATATGTTAATAAACTATATTTGACTCCTGAACGTTTTACACATTTTCTTTAATGGTTCTAAAGTACTGTTATTAACTGTACATGAGGTCAGGCTACAGTACACTTCAGTCACATGAACTGCTTCTAGAATGATTAGGAGACATTAAAAGAGAGAGCGGGGGAGAGTTTGTGTGCGCCTCGCAGGCAGAGACACAGAGACTCAGTCATTCCTGTAGACTGTTTCCTAGCTGGATCTGTGTTAAAACAACATTCAGTTAAGGGGAGTACAGCTGAACCAGAGCTATTCAAGTTATTCAGTTACTTTCAGCACACACACACAGTCAACACAACACTGCTACTGTTCACTGTCCTCTGCAGGCTTGACTCAGATCCCTGTGCAGTCTTTATTTACCCTCCCCCTCTTTCTCCCTCTATTTGGTGGATGGGCATCTCTATCGCCCTCTCTCTTCTCTCTTTGCACCCAGTAAACTAAAGTGTGTGACTGGGAGAGTGAGAGAGCTGTTATCATACCAATCCACCATTCCAAGCCTGCATGCTTTTTTTTTACCGCCTGCTTCTAGAACATTCCCATGCAAGTTGTGGTGAGCCGACGTCTGGAGTGTGCTAAGTAGGATCCTGTAGAACAAAACATTCCATATAGTACCAGAACTCATCTCTGCTCCATAAGGTTTGGTTTTCAAAATGAGATAGTTATCTGTCTTGAAAACAATTCGATTTGGAAACTTAAGACATATCTGGAATCTTTTCAAATGAAGGTTTTGTCTGTAAACATAGTTGTGCATGCCGTTGTATCTTAAAGTGTCAAGGAAGAAAATATATATTTGTTTTATTTTTGCATAGCGTAGCATGTACAAAATGACCTCCAGTGGTTTAATGGGAGAGCTAAAGAAGAGAAACGTGTTTTAATCAACAGTTTATGAATCTCGCTCTGACAGGATCTTTTTCTGGAAGGACAATTCTCCCATGTCCTCTGGTCCACCGTTTAATTAGCTTGATGAAACCGTGGCAGGGGACAGGAAGCATGACATCATCCAGTTTAATCTGCTAAAACACTTAGTCAATAAACATTCCACAAGGTATTGGTCTCCGTCTCTCTCTTCTGTCTCGTGCACTCTCTCATCTATTTCTCTTCTTTCTACATCAGTCTCTTCACCATCTCTTTTCTTCTCTTTTCTGTTTCTTTCCTTTGTCTTTCTGTCCTTATCTCTGTTCTCTACTTTCTTTCTCTCCTTTTCATCTTCTCTCTCTCTTCCAACACTGAATGAAAACACAAGTAAAATGCATACTGTATAACAAAAAACCTTTAATAAAACCGTCTTTAATAAAAACAGGGAACAGTTGTTCTCTGAGTTTGTTAATACATAATTCATATAAACAAATACAAACTTGATAGATTACATGTTATGCCAGTGCCAAACCAGTGATGTCCCAAGCCCTTAAACAATATTTATTTCAATAAAAAATTTAAGATATCAACCGGATGAATCTATTACAATGGATGGTTGGATGCTCTCCACCTCCACCTCCCACCACCAGTATGTCAGTGAGAAACCCAGTAAAAGACAGTAGATTTGAGCTGAGGCAGCCACATGTTGACTGACTACATTTATTTCACCAGCTCAATAAATACACAAAAACTGCCCTGCAGTTATAAAACTACTTCACTGAGTCTAAACAAAGCCTTATACTAATATCAGATATGTGCTTCCAAAGCATATTCCTAGAAAATTAAACTTTAAACAGACTTTACATAGATAACTTTCTTTGGTTGAATTAAGTGTATGAATATTTGGAAAGTCCTTTACAACCCCTTCTGTCTTGAAACAGATGGCCCTCTACTACTTTCTACACACACTTCTCAGCACATACCCTTGGAGCATGCAATTCTCGCAACGCAAACACACACACATGTAAAATGTACTTACACACATTCAACCCTTGCCAACCTTCCAAACACACAATCTGGAAACAGCCTTCAATCCCAAACACGGTCATTCACTAAAAACCATTAGACACCTCATGCTCCTTAATTCTCTACTTTCTTTCTCCTTCCCTTTCGCTCTGTCCACCCTGCCTCAGCCTGACTCTCCACACACCAACACACACCAAGACAGGGCCCAGAACAGTTCAACCTTGCAGTTCTCTCTCTTAACATATCGGTATATTTCTTTCATCACTCAATTCATGCATACTGTATATCCACATTGACATTACATTATTCTCTACTTCCTATGTGTGGCAGAGCTTCTCTAATAAGAATTAGTCATGAAGGTAGGTTCATTTGTATACAGTCCTATCCAAATAAACAATTTCCTGGCTCCTCTAGCCTTAACCAATCAAAACGGTCCATGCATATGAACTCAGTAGCTAATTTGATATTCCTCCAGATATCACGTTTGCTGCCCAGCAACAAAGCTCAGAGCCCCCAGTGAGGACCCCTGGCTTGTAGATGGTCCCCTTGCTGCAGGGGGAGAGAGAGAAAGAGACAGAGGGGTAAACAATAGTTTTATGGGGGACGTGGTCAGGAGGTGCAACCCCCCCTCCCCTCCTCTTCTTCCCTCCTCCTCAGAGCCTGGGAGGGGGTCGGGAGGGTGGGGGGCCCGAGGGTCCGGGGGGGGCCCGGGCAGGGGGAGGACCAGGGGAGGGTCGGACCACGGCGGGGGGGACTCGGGCTGGGGGGGTGGAGCGAGGTGCTCTGGATGGAGGGGCGGAGCGGGGGGCTGGCGAGGTCGACCTCATCAGAGGCTGCCGGTCCACGGGAGGTGGGGGAGGGAGATTCGAGGTGAGGGCGGGAGGGGGAGAGGCGTGGGAGGGAGGGGGGTCTTCGTCTTTGACACGATGGAACCTGATACAGCGACCCTGTGGAACAAACAGAGAGTTAGCTACACAATACACACACACATACACACAGGAGCGGACTGTCTTCTGTGCCCACCTGCAGGACAGTGACTACAGACCAGAACAGAGCACCCACACATGAGGCCCCTCATCCCTCTCGCCTTCCCTCTCTCCTGGCTCTCCCTTCTTTCTTTAGATCATGCCTCCTAAAAACAGAGAGGGGTTTATCTTTCTCTCTGGGGTGTGGAGTGTGTGTCTGTGTGTGTGTGTGTCTGTGCATGTGTCACTGGTTGTAAGTGTGGTCTTCTGAGCCCTCTGTCTTTTAACATAATTTACAAGTCAGGAAGAATGGACCGCTTCTCTAATTGTCCCCACTGTTCCTCCTCTCTTTAAGATCACTGCCACTTCTCTTTGTCGCTCAGCCCTCTCTTTCACTCTTTCGCTGCTTGCCTCCTTCTCTCCTTCCTGGTCTGTCTGCCCGCTCCCTCATTCACTCTCTCTCTTCCCACTTGTGCTTGCTCTCTTTCATATTGCGTGTCTCTCTTTATGTCCCAGATCTCCTCACTCCCTCCTTCCATCGCTTCCTCCCTCTCTCTGCAGTTAAAGGTTGGAGGGTTGACCCTAGGTGGTCTGATTTAACACCTTATTAAACACAGAGGGCCTTCAGTAACACAGGGGCAATTCCGAGGGGCCAGGCAAGGCTGGCATTGTTCTTGTTCATTGTGTTCGAGTGTGTGTATGTGTGTGTGTGTGTGATAGTGGGGCTCAGTGAAAAGGGCAGTCTGTAAGCAGCAGAAGAGCAGCACCAAAGCAGAGGCAGCATATGGACGCTTGCACAACCCAAACTCATGAATATGTGAGGGTCTGTGTGTGTGTGTGTGTGTGTGTACGTTTGTGTGTGTGTGGGCATGTGTGTGTGCATCAGGGAGAGCATATGGCCTAAATAAAACTGTGACCTAATGAATAACAGTGAGAGAGGAAGGTGAACAGAGGGAGAGGGAGGGATAGAAGGATGGATGTAGGGGGGGGGGGTGGAAGATGGGAGGAGTAGATGGAGGGCAGAGGAACAAGGAATGGATCAATTGAAGGGCCAGAGAGAAGAAGAGACCCTAACTCTGGTGAGAGGCTCCTAGAAACTGAAGCACTGAGTACTTCTCCTCTAGTCCCCTAGCACTGATGAAGTATGTGTGTGTGTGTGTGTGGAGTGTGTGTGTGGTGTGTGAGAGTGAGTGTATGCATGTCGATGTGTGAGTGGGTCAGTGAAAGGTTAGTGATGAACAGGATCTTTCAGTCCATGTGGCTGTCAAGGCTATCATTTTCTCTCTCTCTCTCTCTCTCTCTCTCTCTCTCTCTCTCTCTCTCTCTCTTTCTGTATATCAATGGTTTCTATGTTTTAGTGATCCTATAAAGCTCCATGTATCTTCATATGGTTCATCTGTATTTAGGATCAAATGTCAAGCCTGTTGTCACACACTGTCAGTGCTTGTCTCAGCACTAGATTAAGAGATAGCTGAAGATATAGAAAGGGGAGAGAGAGAGAGAGAGAGAGAGAGAGAGAGAGAGAGAGAGAGAGCGAGAGAATGGGGAAGACAGACATTTGACCTGACAGCTCTGCCTGTCACCTCACATGACAATAAAACAATCCACCCCCAAACAAACACACACACACACAATACACAAAGAAGATTTAGATCTTCTAATGGAATCTGCAGTCCACTTGGCTCAGAAAAATAGTCACTTTTCCTCCCCTCCCTCCCTCCCTTCCCTTCCTATCCTCACCTCTAATTTCCCCTCCTCTCCTCTCCTCTCCCCTCCCCTCTTCTCCTCCTGTGTGTATTCGGGCTGGACGAAGCAGTAAGGGTACAAAATAAGGGAATCTCTTCTGTCACAATATGGCTCGTGGCCTTTCAACTCCCCATCTGTCTGTGTGATGCTCTCTCAGGGCGGCTGACACACTCTCTCTCTCACACATACACAACACACACATACATGCACGCACACACAGACACACACCTACACATACAGGCACACCTACACATACGCACACACACGTTGTGGGCATAAACTGGCAACCCGTTGACGGGTTTGCGTCTTCAGTGAAGTGAGAATAATGTGTGGAGATGTGAGAGAGCTCCTCCTGTCTGATCCACCATTGGACTGAGGAGTCCCATCCATGCGCCTCATCATCATGGCTGTGCTTTTCATCACGATGCTGTGCTTTTAGATGCCTCAGGTGTTGTGCTTTTCCTAGTCATGGCTTGTTTTAGTGTGATAGATTACACACTTTGTCTGTCTCCCCCTTTCCCTGTGCGTTTGAATATGATATAGGCAGCGCTCTCCCTCTACCACAATGCCGATTGTTTAAGGCTCAACAATGTCTTTTCATGTCCAATACAACCATCACAGCCCATTACGGAGCTTCCAAATTACCCTCCCTTATCCCCACCCCTCCGTTGGTGACAAAAGTAGATTTTTCCCCTCATTGGATCCCGCGTTGGAGGGGGCGCTGTATTTTCTGGGCTAAATGGCGCGTGAAGGGAGAGGCTCATTGTTGAGTGTCTCTGTGAATATCTGCCTCAGACGAAGGTTGACAAAGACCCCGGAAAGTTCTGTTTCTTTGACAGAGATGGATAAGGTTGAGAGGAGAGGGGATGAGAAGAGACGAGGAAAAGAGGAGAGGAGGCAAGAGCCGAGGAGGTGAGACTAGAGGAGACAAGGAAAGGAGAGGACAGAAGAGGAGGAGAAGAGGAGTGGAGAGAGGAGGATAGAGAAAGAGGAGAGAGGAAGAGGAGAGTTTAGGAAAGGAATTCCTAAATTATGCATGGTCCCTTGACCAACAGATTTCAAGGACACAAAGCACACACATTAACACACTGATCTGTAAGGACACACCATCAGAGAATGACCCCATTCAGACCTGAACCGATGTATCACCACGGTGACCTGATCTGATGGCTAATTACCATTATGGGATGTCCAACTTGGACCTCGGAGCGCCTTCACACACCCAGTCAGACACACCAACAGTACATGTCTATCTATTTCAAAATACATTTTCTAGCTTACAGCTGCTGTAATGTCTCTGATAATCTTTGCCCCAGCTGAGTGGTCAAGCACACAGTCCACTGTCCTTCCCCAGAGAGCCTCACACAGCCAGGCCTGCTTGGGGCTGTTCTCAGGGAGGTGGGGAGTGTACAGGGCTGACTGTGTAAGGACAATGCAAGCTCTGTGTCTGGAGCACATAGAGACTGCTATCACTGGGTTCATTCACTGATTCCGTATGTGTGTGTGTGTTGGTGCGTGTACTATTTTTGAATCAGTGGTTGTTCGTTGGCCACTGTGAGAGTTTTCTATGTTAGTCACAGGCACCTGGTGTCTTTATGACAGAGAGAGTGCAGATGTTTCACTGACACAGAGAGAGAGAGAGTGAAAAAGAGAGAGTGAAAAAGAGAGACAGAGAAATAAAGAGAGGGAGTGAGAGAGAGAGAGAAACAGAGAGTAAGTGTTACCGTATTTCTTCGATGAAACACCACAGCACTTTTTGAACTGTAGTTCATTTAATTAGTAAGCAGGAATAACAGGGATACTGCAAAACAGTGTATTTATTACTGCAGCTTTGGTGTGTCATAACAGTGTAAGTAAGCAAGTATGTGTGCTGACAACTATATATGTTAACAGCCAGCAAAGCATAAGCCTCGAGCGTACAAAGTTAGATCGATGAATTATGTTTCTAATTAATGCTGGCGAGGATGCCGATAAAGACGCTGATAGCCGAAATGGATATTTAGTGACATCTTTGTACCGTATCTATTTGTAGCAACCCAAAAATACATAGAATTACGGTACATAAAAATAAAATGTTGCTGTATTTTTTTTTAGGGCGGCATTTATTTAACTGTGTCACATTTTAATAGGGCGTGTATTCGATTGTGGCGTTTATTGAATCTAAGAATTTAATCGAAGAAATACGGAGCACACTGATGGTTAATATCAGACTAGTATGATAGTCTTGATTTGTATCATTCAAACAGCATCAGTATGAGGTTAACCCAGTACTAGCTGGTATCAGTACTAGTTAGCATCAGTACTAGCTAGTATATCAGTACTAGTAAGTATCAGCACTAGTTAGTATCAGTACTAGTTGGTATCCGTACTAGCTAGTATATCAGTACTAGTTAGTATCAGTACTAGTTATGAGCAGTACTGGTCCCACCTGGTCCCCAGGCTGGGGTCTCATGAGGGACACCTGGTCGTATCCTCGTCTGAAGAGGGCCCACAGCGCGTCCAGCTTCCCCTGGATGGGGCTGAACCATCGTCTCTGCTGGGGGGCCCCGCGGGGGGGCTTGCGAGGGCGGGGCTCGTAGGGCTCGTACTCCTGCTCTGGCATCTTCACCACGGCATTCTTGGGCTTGTCCAGCTTGGCCCCCTCCTCTGTGGAACCCTTTTCCCCCCAGCGCACCTACGGAGGGGTGGGAGGGTCAGAAACAGAAAGGCAATCTAAATGTCAAAGGGAAAAATCAGCAGCCAGGGAAATAAGATTTTTTTGTACTGTGTGTAATTAATCTCTACTCAATACGCTACTGAGACAGAGAGAAAATGTCCGTGCATGTGAGAGGCAGTTATCTACAAAATGATTTGGGTGCGTGGGTAACAGTTTCTACTAAAATGCTAATGTAATGTCATGTAATAGGTGTGTTTGTGTGCGTTAGTGTGTATGTGTGTACCTCCATGCGCTTGATGCCCCCCACCCCTCTCCCTCCATAGTAGGAGGCGTCCACAGTGGGCCACCTCTTCTTAGGCATCCCATCCTCATCATCAGACTCCTGGAGGAGGTAGGGGCAACACTGTCAACACTGACACAACTGGTAGCATGCATGTGTGTGTGTGTGTGTGTATACGTGAGTGAGTGAGTGTGTGTGTGGATGGGGGTGAACCTACAGGCTCAGGAGGAGGGGGGGGTGGAGGTTCTCTGATTACCTGGAGAAGAACATCCAAGAACAATCAAGTTAACATCAAGACAACCGGAGGCATGTGCACACACACATGCACAGACACACATAAACATTAAGTGTAAGTACCTAACTAATAACAATAACAGCTACAGCTTTTGACTGAGTTCAAATGTTGAAAACAAAGTTCTGATTCGGTCAACTGCAGGCTGTGAGACAAATAGCAAGCTATTATTATTATTCTGTGAAATTCAATCTCAAAATTAGCATTTAATATTCAGTTCCAGAACATCTCAAATTCCCAATGATAAAATTCAGATTCATTTTTGGCTGGCACAAAAAAAACACACTTACCACAGTGCAGCAGAGAGGCCAGAACCACCACATAAAGATCAAACCCAACAACAGGAACAGAACCAGCAAGGATATCAGCAGGATGGTGCCATCAAACTACACACACACACAGCACGCGCACACACACCACACACAGATGTTTGAAAACATGAACTATGTATACATTGTCCCATCTTTCATGACAGTCAGTGTTGTCCTGCTTCATGATGGTACTCACAGTGGAGAGAGAGAGCAGAGACCTCACAGAGGAGGAAGAGGAGGAGGAGCGAGAGAGGGAAGAAAGAACTAGAGAACAAGAAGGAACATGAATAAAAAGATAAATAAATAACTTCAGTTGTATGCAAACGTGAGCAGTACAAAAAAGAGAAACACTCAAAATGCATCAAGTGTACCAGGATGTTTTGATCATTTACTCAACTAAACTACAACCGCTTCACTTGATGGGTGATCAGTATTGTGTGGAGTACTCACACATTCGGTGGTGGTGATGTGCACAGAGCTGGTGATGTAGGACAGGCCTTCATTCATGCTCACCTGCAGGTAGATCACCCTGCAACACACAAGAAAAACTCTGTTACCCACAACACCCTTCAACAAAAAACACAAATCTCAGTAGATTTCTGTTTGTCCACAACAGCACACACACACACACAAAGGCTAAATGTGAGAGGTAAGAGCTTATAAAATATAGTAGATTGTAAATTGGTGTGGTTGTGTGACAGTGAGAGAGAGAGAACAAGAGAGGACTGGATATCTATGAACGATAAACGTGACTATTTCTGAAAGTGGAGAATGTGATAACAGTGGCCGGTTGATTCGAGGGCAGGACTGGAGCTGGGAGCAGAAAGGGCTTTTGTATGTTGTGGTTCTAGTTTAGGGGGTGGAAAAGAGAAGGGACGTTGAGGGCCAAGGTTTAGACTCAGGAGAGGGGGTGGGGGGGGGGGGGGGGTAAAGGAGTTGAGGGGGAGAGGTCACTTTAGGATGATTGGGATTGATGGGAAGGAGAGGAAGTAAGAAAGGGGGATGGGAGAAAGAAGGTTCCTTCCTGTTTGACATCCCCTCTGCCTGATCCCTTTTCTTCTCAACTCACAGTCTTTCATTGTCTTCCCTCCTTCCACCTCTCTTTTGCAGTCCTTCGCTTCTTTAAAAACTGAGAGCTAGTTTGACGTCTCTGAATACCCACCCCTTTCTTCATCTGTCTATTCTTCTCCCTTTCTTCTCTCCCCTCTTCTCTCTTCCCCTATCTTCCTTTCTTGTCTTCTCCTTTCATCCCTCTATTTTTCCTCCTCTATTCTCTCTCTTGTCTGTCTCTCTTTCTCACAAGCTATCAGGAAGTGCAGTGTTATCAGGTGACTGGTGACAGAGAGATATCAGTCCATCAGTCAGTCCACAGCCCTGTATATCCATGTGAGCATAATGTGATTGTGTGAGCTTGTGTGTGTGAGTGTAGCAATGTGTGTAGGTGTATCGATGTGTGTGCGTGTGTAGTTCCGCATCCAGAAGGTTCCCAGTCACCATAGATTTATGTGACAGCAGCACCAATGACTTCATCATGTGCGACAAGGCAGAGAGATGGGGAGGGAAAGAATGTGTGCATGTGTGTGTATGTGCGTGTGAGTCTGTGTGGGGCACAACCCTAAAATATCCTTTAGGCCTGTGGACCATGATCAGAAACAGCCACTCCTATAAGCCTACAGACCTTGCTGACATCCTCCTCTCGCTTGACAGCTGTGTCGTTATATTCACAACCTTCCGGTTCTATTCGGTTCTGCCAGGAATATTATTAGTGGAGTGTTTTGTGGTTACATACAGAGCACTTTTTTTACGGCAGTAAACTGAAACACATCCTTCACACTCTTCCTTCTGCCTGTCATTGTGTGATCAGGCTCTCATGTTGTTCTTCTGTGGAGGGATACATGCTGGACCCCCTTGCAGGCCAGCTAACCAGATGTAGGCAGAAACAAGAGACTGATTGATGAAATACAGCTTAACAAAGAGGTGCTACATCTCCTACTGTCACATACAACACACAAACAAACCCCTTCGACCTCCTCCTCCTCTTCCTCATGCTCTGGTGTGAAAAATAGTAGCTTTCACCAGCAGAAAAGGAAGACTCAAACCATGTCTGAAATCTAGTTGACAGGGACACGACAGATGGTCACCTGGAGGTGTCTGAGGCCGGGGGCAGGAGAGTATAATTATGGACTGGGCTTGAGGCTGGTAGAGGCTGGGGAGGCTGGAGGATTTGGAGGCTGGTGGATGCTAGAGGAGGCTGGATGATACTGGGGGAGGCTGGGGAAGGCAGGGAGAGTCTGGAGAAGGATGTGGAGCCTGGATAGGGATACAGGGGTTGATACTTCTCCAGGCCTTCTCCTACCTTTCTCCAGTCTCCTCCAGCCTGTCCTAGGCTCCACCTACCTCCCCTAGGCTGTCCTTGCCTCCCCCTGCCTCCCTGGGTTTTTTTTTTCTCTCCTCTCATCTTCCTCTAATCTTCATTCTTTTCTCCTTTTCCTCTTCATCTCATCTTTATCCTCTTTCTCTCATCTTTTTCCTCTCATCTTCCTTCTCCTCTTCCTCTCCCACTCCTTCCCTTTGCTACTCTCATCCTCCTTCTCCTCTTCCTCTCCTCCACCTCTTCTTCTAATCTTCCTTCTCCTCTCCCTCTCATCTTCCTTCTCCTCCCACTCCTTCCCTCTGCTACTCTCACCCTCCTTCTCCTCTTCCTCCTCTTCCTCACTGCCTCATCCACACCTCCGATCCTCTCTCCGTATTTCCCTGTTGTGATTGGTGTCTGGCTTCGTTAACTCTGACAAACACTGATTGATCGCAGGCCCTCCCACGACTTTGGCCCTCATTTGTTCAAGGACACTTTCATGCTCTATCCCGCCAGCAGGCATGTCAGTCTCACTGTTCCTCAGCCTGCAGGTCCCCCGGGGCTGAGTCTGCACCTCCAGCCTAGCTGCAACCCACAACATCTGAACAAGCTGAAGACATCCAACTGGTCGAGTCATGGTGTCGTCCAATCAGTGGATGGCTTACCCCATGTGCAGGGCTGGAGAGAAAGCCTCCTTCAGAACACTCCTTGAACAGGTTATACGTATGGACAGATGGAAAAGAAAGAAAGAATGGATGGATGTTGTAACTTACCTTCCAACTTCGTCTATGACCGGAGCAGGACAGAGTAGGAAGGTGTCTTCTATATCGACTGGTCGCTCATCTGCTCAGAGAGAACATGTTCATGTTTACTGGAGACAGAGAATCTGACATAAGGCATTATACTACACATTATAGATAAACTGTCTGAAACCATCAATATGTTCACTTGTATGTGTGTGTGTATAGTGTAGTATTGAGTCAGAATGTGTGTGTGTGTGTGGGGGGGGGGGGGGGTACACACACTAACTCTCTGGGTTAGTGTGTGTACTAACCCAGAGAGTGTGGTTGTGTGCATGTGCAGTACTAACCCAGAGTGTGTGTGTCGTTGAGTTTAAAGCTGCAGAGGACCTGGTCAGTGTTTCTGGCGTGAAGAAACCCATTACCTCTTACCACTACCTGGAAGCTCTCTGAGAGAGAGAGAGAGAGAGAGAGAGAGGGTGAGAGAGAGAGAGAGGAGAGAGAGAGGTAGAGAGAGAGAGAGGAGAGAGAGAGAGAGGAGAGAGATTAGACAGGGTTATAAGTATACTAGTTACATATAATGTATAGTGCAGTATTGACTGTATAATCTCATTCACTCACAACAGTCTTCCCTAATCCATGTCAAAGGGTTGGAGGATTCACGCATGTTTGTATGTGTGTGCGCGTGTATGTGTGTGCCTTGCTAACTTTTGTGTCTGCTCTATCTTTAACCTTTCAGGACGTCTCAAGTCAAGCAGGGGCTGATAACAAGCATATGCTTCATTGATGCCAACAGTATGTGAGTGTGTGTGAATGTGTGTGTGTATGAATGTATGTGTGTGAAGGTGTATGTGTGTACAAAATATGTGCATGCATGTGTGGAATGGCGTAGCAAATGCTCCACTGGTGCTAACACATAAAAGTGCTGCTGTTCACAAATATTTGCCAGCACTGTAGCCAGGAGGGGTGTGTGTATTTGTGCGTGTGTATGTGTGTGTACATGTGTGTGTCTGACCTTTTGGTCCCCCCATGGCGCCAGTCAAGCGCGGTGACGGGAGCTAGGCAGCATATGCTGCAGTGTGTGTTAGTGTGTGTGTTGGTGTGTGTTAGTGTGTGTTAGTGTGTGTGTTGGTGTGTGTTAGTGTGTGTGTGTGGTTGGTAACCAGCATATGCTAGAGAGAGGGGAAAAAATGCTCGCTTAGAAATGTGACTGCAGGGTTGACACCAGCAGAGTCAAACTAGATCTGACCTTACCTATGGCACCGACGGCATGTGTGTGTGTCTGTTTATGGTTTTCGGTTGTGCACTGAGGCTTTCTCTAACATTAGCCTGGCTAACAGAACTGAACATTTGCCACACCTTTAACATTTAAAGCTACAGCGTAAAGATCACTGGATAAAAAAATGTGCCTGTGTGTGCCTGTGTGTGTGACAGGGTTTCAAAAAGGTCAAGGATAGACACAGAACATTCACACACACAGTAAAAGTATCTGATATTGTCTAGGGGTTAACTAACTAATGTGTTGAAATAAACAAGATAATGGCAGTGATTGTCTGTTTGATTGTAAGTTGGCATCCCAGTTGTCCAGTCGTCTACTACTACACTTGATTGGGGCGGCTGTGGCTCAGGGGGTAGAGAGGGTTGTCTGTTAATCGCAAGGTTGGCGGTTCGATCCCCTGACTCCTCCTAGGTCATGTGCCGAAGTATCCTTGAGCAAGACTCTGAACCTGAAGTTGCTCCCGATGGGCAGGCCGGCGCCTTGCATGGTAGCTCGCTGCCGTCGGTATGTGTGAGTGAGAGTATGAATGGGTGAATGAGAGGCAAACATTGTAAAGCGCTTTGAGTGCCGCTAAGGTAGAAAAGCGCTATATAAATGCAGTCTATTTACCATTTGATATTCTGATGGGAGTTATAAGAATGTGTGCGAGTCTGCAAGCTCATTTTTGTGTGTGAGCTTGTGTGTATGGGGGGGAGGGTTGTGCCATGTCCAAATGTGGCCTCCTCAATCATGTTAGTGCAACGGGACAGTAAGCAGAGGGAAGGGGGCTGGGGGGTTGGGGGGGTGAAGAGGGGAGCGAGGGAGGGGGGGTGAAGAGGGGAGCGAGGTCGGGGGGCTGGAGGAGGGGTGGAGGAGACGAGATTAAGGGTCAGACGTTAATGAAAGCAGCAATCTCTGCTGTCACCTTAGATAGACCCTCCGACTTTCACTGCCAGGCCTGATTGCCTGGGTGTGTGTGACGTGTGTGTGTGTGTGTGATCCGTGCTGTCATGTCTGATAGAGAGGCTGAGTGTTCACTGTCCAGTCTGATGGCCTGTTTTCAGGCAGCTCGGCCTGGTCACTTCACATCAGTCTGAGGGACATGTGTGTGTGTGGGTGTGTGTGTGTGGAAGCTAAATAAGACCATACGTGTGGCAGCGAGAGACAGAGGCCCTCCTGGCTCCTGAAGCCACTGTCACATTACCTACAGTATGCACACTGTCGGCTCCTATGTAAATACAGAGGGGGCTGGGCGGGATAGTTATGGCTGATGTCACATCCTCCTGATGGTGAAACATCGTCCTGTCATCCCTACCCTTCTAGCACATTCACTGTCTTCACACAAACCAACACACGCTTGCACTTGACACATGAAAATCCACATGGAGAGACTGTCTGAGAAGACTATGCTCAACTCTGTTTGGAGAGACCAACCTTGGCTCTGTCTGGAGAGACTGGTTCTATCTCTGTCTAGACACAAAGGCTGTTTATCTGTATCACGCCCCTATCTCTCTCTCCATCCTTGCTGTATCTATCTGGCTATTTCACAAGCTTCCTCTCCTTTCCTCTCCTCCCCCCTCCACTCCTCTCTCCGTCCCTTTTATTTCATCCCCTCCCCTCTCCTCTCCACCCGTCAAACTCCTCTCCTCTTCTATCCCATAATGAACACTGACTATGTCTGGAGAACGTTAATCTCATCTGCTGGTTGTCGTGGTGATTGTGCTGCAAGTGCACTCTTCCTAAATGAGTCCTAATAAGGTCATGTCAGAGCACATCTATCCTGCTGGCAACACACCAGCAGCACTCCCAGCAGAGTGACACACACACACAGTCTCTCTCTCTCCTCGTATCTCTTTTTGTCTTGTTCTTCATCATTTTTCTTGCTTTCTTGTCCTCTCTATCTCTCTCTCTGTTAATAAAAGTGGGGGTGATGGAGAGTGTCTGTTTAGCATATTGGTTGTGGCAAACTAGGCCAGAGAAGCAGCGATGCTTAAACATGTCCTGCTAATTCCTCCGACCAACTGCCTCCGCCGGCCCCTCTACAGACACACACACACACCCACACAATACGGTCACTGTCACTCTGGGGTCATCGTGACCATGCAATCAGTCAGCTGCCTGTTATATGTGTCATCACACAAACTCACATACACACACACACACTGACAGCGTGACTGACAGTGAACACATTGTGTTAATCCAGCAGTTGGACATTCACAGTGCATAAAAAGTGTCTGCGGGACACTGGCTCTAAATGCTATACTCTTCTGTGTGTGATTGCTGTTGTCTGGCACAACTTCACCAATAGGATGTCCCCAAACATACAAACCCCCAGCCCCACTGACACTCAGGGCAGACCAGCAAACGCTACAGCAAACGTGTTTACAGTAGTATGCTCCCTCAGGTCAGGCTGACTGGGGGATCACCACCAGCTGAGGCCTGTACTGAGACAGAGGTCGGAGGTCAGGAGAGTAGAGGCTGATCTTACCTCCTGCACACACACTGGAGGGTTCCGCTGCTAGGATCTCAATGCAGGACTTTTTAATGATCTGAGAACACAACAGACCAGGAACAGCTAGTTAATAAAAGTGCAATTAACTTCTTTGATAAGTTATTTAATTACCTGACGACAGAGAACAGTGGATGTGTATATGTGTGTATACATGTATGTGTGAGTGTGTGTCTGAGTGTTTGAATGTGTGAGAGTGTTTGTATGTATGTGTATGTGCATACCGAGTCGATGATCCCCCTGAGGGCCTGAAAGCCCCCCCACACAGGAAACACATGCTCCAGGGTGTCTGCTATAGTGGCCAGCTACACAGAGAGACAGACACACTCAGGATTAATATTAAGCATCAGAAACAGGGTTAGGGTGTGTGTGAGAGTGTGTATTGTGAATGAGTGTGAGGGAGTGTGTATGGGAGAAAGTGTGTGTGATTGTGATTGAGTGTATATTTATGAGCATGTGAAAGTAAATGTAAGTATGTATGAGCGGGTGTCCCAGCTAACAAAGTTACGTTCCAGGAGGTGACCTCTGTTATTTTACTCTCCAAAGTCATGGTTACAGTATCTGTGGTGTCAGCTGACGAAAGTTACGTTCCAAGTCTTTTCAGGACGTAGAAATGTGGGGGCCTCTGAATGTCCTAATGACGTTATTATTTAACGTACATAAGATTAGATCCCCTATGAGTACTGTACGTATCGTTATAAGGATTACCTATAATAACGTTTTCATAAAGTGTCATGATGTACAAGAATCGTACCTAAAACATTGGTAGCGTTCCCTAAGGTTTTACAGAGGTACTAAATGTTACAGCCTGTTTGGGACATTTGTACATTCACAATGTTCCTCACTCACACTTTATGATTGTACCTATAATGTACTTATATAATGTCCCAAAAAGGCTCCATTCAGTACCTCTGAAAAACCTTAGGGGAACATCACAAATGTCTCAGTTACGTTTCTGGGGTGTTAGCTGGGGTGTAAGTGATTGTGAGCAAGTGACTGTACAAGTGAGTGTGTGTGAGTGTGTAAGGATCTTGACCAGGGTCCTACCTGTGTTTCATTGAACTCCTTCACTCCAACACAGTACACTATAGCTCCTAGAGACCGAGCCCTGCCTGCCTGCAAGACCACAACACACACACAAGTCCAGTCAACACACATACACATACAACACATGCAGTGCACAACACACGCACACCCATAGGTCCAGTCAACACACATTCACATACAACACATGCATTAAAAGAAAAGTTTACACATAGATAAAAAGAACTTGGTTTTGCCAAATATTATTGTCAAGTAAAAGGGAAATCGTCCCATCCGGTTCACAAAGAAGGATAATTGTCTTCTCTCACCTCTCGCTGTGCCGTGTCAAACTGCCATTCGTTCAACTCGCCATCAGTGAGAGCAATAATCACACTGGCTGTCCCTTTAAACACACAACCACGTTTAACCATGTTTAGAATCCAGTCTCCATAGACCTGCCTGTGAACTCATACGAGAGCAGAAATATAGTTGAAACCTACCTTGGTTCTCTTGATATATCTGTGTGTTAGCCTGCAACAGTGAAGGGGGTAAGCATTGGTTTAGCACCAAACAAAAAGGTATATGAGTTCATATTGTATCTTTCAGCAGGTGATTTAATCCAAAGCATGTACAACAAGGGACTTCAACCTGCATCCTTTTGATCTGCAGTCATTTGCTCTACCACTGAGCCAAACCATCCGTGAAGTTCACAAGCAGAGCATGGTCAAACACTAAACATAAACATTTTTGTTTTACGAGTTTAGGCAATGAGCCGGACCTGGCTTCAGAACATCAGTAACCTAGACAGACAGGGGGCTCTGTTCTCACCATCTCCAGTCCCAGGTTCATGAAAGTGTCTCCCCCTGGGTAGACGTCCTTCAGGGCTCTCAGGCCCTCCGTGATGGCCTGTCTGTGGAGGGGACGAGAGGAGAGCACAGCCCTGGTCACATACCCTGATACAGGCTGGGAGGGGGTGGATGTATAGTTAACAGTGGTTTTCAGGGGCAGAAATTTGGACAGGTGTGTTAATGAAGATGGGGGTTCAGAAGACAGTGTGATGAGTTGTAACTGATTATATGAGAGCCTGCAGCGCCATACTGCTGGACCAGAGTGGTTAAGGACAGTGGTTATGAAGGGTGGTTTTGAAGAATGGTTATGAATAGTGGTTGATAAGGGCAGTTATGAAAGGTGGTTATGAAGGGTGGTTATCGTATCAGTCCACCGGTCAAGCGTAGCTGTCATACCTGTCCTCTGTCAGTTTCATGATGGTTTTTCCTTGTGTGGAGAAAACAATGAAGGACATGCGCAAAATAGGACTGTGGAACACACACACAAACACACATATTATTATATTTATGCATTATTTATGCATTATTTTCAGAAAACATAATTACAGTATTGAGATGTCCTCACAGTCACACGCTTCTTACCTGATGAACTTCTCAGCCAAGTGTTCAACAAAGGAGTAGATCTCACTCCAGTGGTTTTTCACACTTCCAGACCTGAAACATTAAGATTAGCACATTTGAGAGATGGGACAGACATTTCCACTCTGAAAAACATATGGAAAATACATCTCTGTTCGCCGCAGTGAGATCTTTTGGCTAACCATACAAACAGCATCGTCACAAATCACAAAAAAAGATGTGCACAGAACAACAATTTACCACGGAGCACTGAAAACCATCACACCATGATAAAGCTTTTTAGTTCATTCCACCATCGTATCCCACTATGCATACATTTTACAATTATTCCTTCTGCAGACACTTTCTTCCAAAGAAAAGTAACAAATGGTGCATATAGTAATTGTAGCAGATAATCAAGGAATGGAAGTGCATAGGTCTAAATGTATTACAGTATTAAGTGTGAAGTAACAGTTTGTGTTTAGAGAACATAGTGCAACAACATTGTGCTTGTGGGACCTCACATGGACCCAGCCTTTAGGTTCACTCTCGTCCACCACCAGCAGCCTAGCCCTCCAGCCTGCAGTAGGGCATCTCCTCCCTGATCACCAGCCCTCCCAGGGGACTGCTAATGGGGGCTAATTGGTCCTTGGATGCAGGGTGGACCAGGACAGATGTAGGAGTCTGCCTCCAGCTCTCCTCTCTCCCCTCTGCTGTTCCTGCCTTCCTTCCTTTCCCCCCACCCTGCGCCCCAAGCACATCCCCAGCCCTTCCGTGCCCGCCCCCCCCCCCCCCCCCCCCCCCCAGGCCCTGTGAGAGGGAACAGATGGTCCCACTGAGGACAGCCAGGCTCACAACAGGTTGGCGGTCTGGAGAGTGAAAAGGCTGAGATTTCAGTACCCGAGTGACACAGAGGTGACATCCAGCTGGGGGTGGAGGGGTACATATGTGTGTGTGTTTGTACTGTAATAAAAGACTGTGACATGAGCAACAGAGGGGCGCAGGGCACAATCTCAGCAGGGGTAAGGGTGTCTCTGTGTGCGGGTGTGTTACACTTCAACTGTGTTACATTACCACCAATAGCACCAAAGCATCCACTAGCATGATGGATGGTGTTGGTTCTTTCTAACACCATCCACCACGCTAATCCCCACAACAAATTTAAGAAGCATCCTTTCATAATGCTTCGGTTGAGCAACAAAATCTAAGAATCCAGCCTTCCAAAAACAGCAATACCCAAGGTTGCCTACACACTGCTAATTTACAAGCACTCAATGCTCATTTGTGTTTCTTTTTGGCTTTTTTATACATGTATTTTATTGTACGCCAGACATTACATAACACGCACTGACTCATTGTAACTAATGGGGGTCATTTGCTCTAAATGGTGTGTGCGGTCTAGAAGTCTGTGATTCTCTTTTACAGCCTGGCTTTACGTGTTTTCTGTCTAAACGCATGTCTCCTGTCTGTCTGACTAATACAAACACTAGTCTCCATCTGCAATTCTGAGTCCTAATCTTCCCCTTCTCCGACAGATAGATCTGTAGTCTCCACGGCAACTCCAGGTACACTGTACTATATAGCACATATCTGCTACGGCGCCACTGAACAGGGCTTCTCTTGAATGGGCTGGAGACATTCAGGCAGGCTTCAGCAGGCTCGTTGATGTGGTTCTGATATGAAGCTGTGGAATGCTGAGACCTGCTGGTGTTCCACAAGATCGGACAGAGCTCCGGTTCTAAAGTATTCTTCAGCGTTCTGCTCCTGAGTGTGTCTGGGAAGACACACTCAGTTCCATTACACCAAACACACATAAGGTTGATGGGCTGTGGTCTGGCTTCAGCACCAACCAGTGGGTCCAGGCAAGGACATGTCCATGCAGAAGCATGTCAGGGCAGTGGGTACCCATTAGTCAAGGCTATATATAGAGACCAAGCACACCCAATTTATTTCTTTGGACAAAGAGTATTCTCAATACTTAATCCCCACCAGGGGCGGAGCCAGACGTAGTAAACAGCCCTGAGCCCCAATTTAGGACCTATTCAAGCTTTGATGTGATCTAGGTATGAACTTCCACAGGTAATGCGAGCACACATAGGGCGCAAGTGAAATTTCTTAGCATTAATTTGAGCACAAATTGTTTTTGAGCTTTATGTAGTATAAAACATTACGTTGGACTAATATTGTTATATTTGCTGAAAATTACAAACAATTTAACCAAAAAGATTCAAGAGGGCTTTTGAGAAAACAATCGGGGCTCAATCTGCAGAAGCCACCCCCCCCGCTCCGCCCATGATCCCAACTAAAGTTAAAACTGTGCAAATGTGGTGTTAGAATATCCCTTAACTTTTATTGAAGGAGGCAGAGTGTACCCATGTAGACCGGACCACACACAGACACTCCTTCCTAATAAGATCAACATCAGATTGAGGAGTTGAGGAGGAGAATGCTCCTGGCTAAACAGACACATTAGGGCCTCTCCAGAACTATCAGAAGTAGCCTGGTAAATCGCTGGGGTGGTATTTGAGGATTAGCTGGGGTCACTGCCTGGCATTCAGGGTCTGAAAGGTCCCAGATAGATGCATGGACTGGAGGAGAGGTCTGGGTAGTTAGCTGTAAGAGCTCTGGGTAGTTGGCTGTAAGAGATATGGGTAGTTAGCCAAGAGCTTTGAGTAGTGAGCTGAAAGAGCTCTGTGTAGGTAACTGAAAGAGCTCTGGGTTGCTAGCTGAAAGAGCACTGGGTTGGTCTGGTGAAACTGGCAGGCCCAAACAGAGGCGTGCCAGGGGCTTGGTCAGTCAGCATTCTTGCCAGTCACTCGACACAACTCCCTGGCCAAAGCTTTAACTTTGAAATTGCCCTTGCGCTTAATTATGTGTTTTTTTATCATGATCAGTGCTCTGGTTTTCAGAGAACCCTTGTTCTTTCCATATTCAGCGTGTTGTGACACGTTGGCCTGTTCTGTGTCCACATGTATAATCACACCTCACCCATAAAGCCCTGTTATGACAAAAATGTCAATTATGATGGCTGGCGTCCATTACTAGGAAGAGTAGGCTACAGTGACTGGAGACTTAACAGTTAAGACTGTTTTGTGTTTTCTACTGGCATTATTGCAACCTTTCTATCCAGTAATACAAGGGTATCTAGGAAGGTATATCTACTGTATACTATGATTAAAAGGGAACTATAATACAAAGTTATTATTTGAAGGTATAGCTATCCTGTGCTATGAAAGTATTGCTATAATATACTTAACTAAATGCTATAGTATGAAAGTGTATCTATACTATACTATAAAGAAGAATGTATCAGAAGGTTTAGCTAATGCTGTTGAAGGAACCATGTCAGGTGCGATGATATGGTGAGATTCAACATGGCCTTTTGGCGATAAGATTATCAACCATGAATCATCCATGCTTCCTTGAGAACCTTATAGTTCTGACAAGATTGAGTTGAAACAGAATGAAAGAAAGAATATATATCATATACTGCATCTATAGATTATTGTTTGGTTAATTTATCAGATTGATATTTTTGAAGGTATCGAACGCCCGAAGCCAAGTTGTATACAGCGCTACAGAACAAGGCTGTGCTACTGTCTGGCAGTCAGTGCAGCTGCATCCGCAGGCGTCGTCAGCATGTAACCCAATCCACGCATCCTGCTTGCCTTGCCCAGTCTCGCCTTGAATCCCGAGGGGGAGAGACTATGTTTTCCTCACAAGCTTCCATCCAGGGGCTTGGACCGACCAGGATAGCGCTAAACTATTTTCATAATGACAATATTTTATGTTAGTTGAATGTGCACAAACTTCGGAAAACAGTTTGACCTAGCTATAAGATCAAAGCCAACCGAGAAGTGGTATCGCTTTTAGAATGTATGCAGAAAAAGTGCGGAACAGCCCAGATTACTACGTGACAAAGTTGTTTACAACACTTTTATTTGAACTGAATTGATATTTCCAAAATAGTCTGGGTTGATATTGCAGAGTAGGTTATTTGAAATGTAGAAATGTGCTATATGGGCTACAACAGTAGTCCACGACACGCAGGACCCAGACTTGCACGTTCTCCAAACAACAAAGATGTTGCATAGCAATGCGCATTGATGAGAAAGTAAGTAGTCATAAATAATAACTGCCGCTTACTTGTCGAGGACAAAGTAGAGATCGAAGGCACCTTGACAAGACCTCTCCTCCGCCTCCTCCTCCTGTTCTCCCGCTATATCTCCTTTCACGGACGGCAGTTTGAGAGTAAAAATCCCAAGTAAAACCAGGGCGAGAGAGAGGCGAATCTGACTCCTCGCCATCTTTCTCGGACAGTTATGCTCGGCTACTTCAACAAACGGCAGAGAAAATATATGCTACATAATTTCACTCCTTTAAAAAAACATGGTTTAAATAATCAACCCAAAAAATTGCCTAAAAATACGACAGTGCAATTTTAGCAAAGACCTTAGAAGTAATGGTTACAGTGTCGGTAGCTGCGGAGAACCACATCAGATAGTCCGGTTCTCATTCTCGGACTACGTTGGTGCTCCGGTTTGGAGTGAAAAGAACTGCTCAGTAACAGAAAACTGTCGAGGCACGCAACAGGACATAGCCTACATCCCTTTTCCGGGAAGAAAAAAAATCGTATCTTAGGCTACAAGCTAAACC
This sequence comes from Thaleichthys pacificus, assembly GCA_023658055.1. NCBI lineage: Eukaryota > Metazoa > Chordata > Actinopteri > Osmeriformes > Osmeridae > Thaleichthys > Thaleichthys pacificus. Next base: position 16,603,240 of record CM042857.1, on the reverse strand, counting down.
TAAGATAGCCTACGTTTAATGGACCTTAGTACATTAAACAATTACAATGCCGAGAACTTATTAAAAAATTAAAACCCTAATTGATTTGGGGGAGAAACACCATTTGAAAAGCCTTTGTCACTCCTTCAAGTAGCCTAATCAAAGAGCCTATGATTTTAACTATATTTTACATATTGCGAGTTAGAGAGGTTGAATAATAACCTACTAATTATTTTTGTCAGGATTCATTTTCCATACTTCTTCAGTTGGTCAACGGCAAGAATGACATGTAGACAAACAAGACTGAGCTAAGCGCAGCGAGGGGTCTGCTGCCTGGGGCTCAAAGGATATGTCACATACCAATTAGTCTAATCATGGCCATTTCACTGTTGCGAGGTGTTCTGACATCTTATTGTTGTCTGAGAAAGACATCCGGAAGTCTGGAGAGGCGATGGTCTGCATTTTTTGGTCAAAATGTTAAACAAGGCATTGTGGATTTCCAAGATCAAGCATTTTAAATGGACACGCTTTGCCTATTCTAATAATAATTTTAATTGTAGGCTAACGTTAGCAATAATATAATCGCCCCAAAACTAAACAAATAAAAAATCATTAAACTTCATTAAACAACGTCTTTCTTCTCAATTAGCCTAGAAATTCCGTTAGCCTAGTGGAGGAGTAAAAATGTAAAATTGAGCATTAGTAGGCTAAATTACACATTGCCGGTGTGGCCTTGCCACTGGGCAAATACATTATTCATATATTAAACTGTAATTGTTTTAAGAGAGTTTAATTAATTATTCCGCATCAAGGGTCTATTTTGTGCAAATGTATCAGGGATGGTTCTGAGACAAATTTAGACTCTGGAGTTGGCAGCAGGATTCTGGCGTAGGTTAATGTCTTTCAAAGGAAGTAGCCTAGCTCAAGTTTAGTTCTTTTAAGTCAAGAAAATACGTGAGATATTAGTATAAGAAACAATTAGGCTACTTCTCTGATGAAGAAACAGCAGTAGGCTATTCTTGTTTATGTAGGCCTTTTTAAATGTTTAAATAAAAAGTCTAAAGAATAGCCAAACATTATGGGATCGGAAACGATCGGTTCCTTCACTTCGATCGAAGGCTTGATTGGACGAAACATTCAAGATGAAATGTAAACTTATTTGGCTTCATTTAGGGATAATCACTGAACATCACAGCGCATTCATACCAGAGCTCTTGGTTTCTCTGATAATTGCAGCGAACCAAGCAGGAACCAAGCACCAATCAGAGTACCCTGGGGCCTAAAAGACGTAGCTGTGCTCTGTGTAGGCTATGTGTGTGTCCTGTGTGTGCGTTCTGTGTGTGTCCTGTTTGTGTGTGCGTGTGTGTGTGTCTAAGAGCCGGCACGCTTCAGTGCGCACCAGTGCGCCTCCTGACGAAGATAATAAGTGTGTGTGTGTGAGAAGAGTGGAACGCAGTAACGAGGCAGACTCTGCTGTGATAACTCTCGCTCTCTGACGGTAACAACAGTGAACGGAAAGACGAACCGTTACCGGTGGTAGACTGCACCTGCTGAAGACCAGTCTCCTCACGCGACCAGGTCACGGCGATATTGCGAACCTTCAGGGCCAGTAGGTAAGTGCGAATGCAACACGTTAACGCGCTTTTTACCGGCTGCGTTTGGAGAGTAGCCTAATCTTTAAACTGCGGAATCTTTAAACTCGAGAGTGGTATTTTGAACATCAACAGCAGAGAACCATCCCAACTTCGAAAATATTGCAGTCTAATTAATAGCCTATTCACATTTTAAATGATCTTAAATGCTTAAACATTGATATGGTATAAGCAAAAAACTGCCAAAATGTAGGCTACATTTGAGAACGATGTTAACAATTCAACAAGGTTAAGATTAAATTGTAAAAAAACATGCATTAGTCTCTCTGATACGAAAGTCACTAGACCCCAGATGGAAATAGGAGGCAGTTCAATGGGCAGATGGAGAGACAATAGAGAAACCGACTGAAAAACTGAGACAAAGGACATTAGAAGTCAGACCATGTCCCTGTGTCCGCAATACAGTTGCCTGTAAAATCTAGGTTGGATGCATTTCATTGTCTTGTGAAATAAAAAAAGGAAAATTCATTAGTGGTAATGTTTAAAATAAATTCGCCTTTTTGATTAACCAAAATCGGAGAAAAGCTAAGCCTGTTAGCCTAGCAAATCCCTTACATTAATTCATTAAAAAAAATGAAAATGGCATAATGATATTTATGTACATGAAAATAATCTGCCATTATTACAGCATTTGAATGTTATATTTGGACTAAATCAATTTCATTTATTGCATACATTACTGTAGATTTGTAAACTACAGGCTAATTGTATTGTAAGAATAAGTATTTGTGCAACATATTTGCAAACAAACCATTAAACAATCGAATAACTGAACTCAACCATCGTTTATGATCTTTTTTTTCAGAAGAATGGAGCACAGTTTTCTACCTCGTTCTCTCTGGACCAGTGAGAGTAAATTCCTCCAGCACGCGACGGACCTCTACACCAGCGTGGTGGTCACGCGCGACATCCCAGCTGGCACATCTTTTGGCCCGTGCGTTCTCCAAAACACCTTCTACGACACCATTGCGTTTATAGCACTTAAGTCCTGCGACAAGATAAATAAATCTTACATATTTAGGGTAAGCTATAAGGTCTTAAAATATCTACATCAAACTTCCACCTGTCATTTAATTAAACGTTATCTCTCTAAGAAAAGGGTCTACAAATGTCAGCAATGTAACACTATGGAGACTCTGTGACAATATATTACTATATTACTGTTTTGTAAATAACCGATGGTTTGATGTCCGCCTCTCGCAGTGGGTCTTAAATGTTTGTTGTTGCCTACATCGGAAATGGTCATCTCGATGATTTCTCTCAACAGGTCGACCCAGAGGCGATGCAAAGCTCTGCCCTCGTGCTCTCCTGGCTACGGCTGGTGCAAGCCGCGCGCAGCCGCGAGGATCAGAACACCGAGGCTTACCTGAAGGCGGGGCAGCTTTATGTCCGGACCACACGGGACATCAGGCACGAGGAGGAGCTGCTGGTGTGGTACGACCACGAGCTGTCTCACCTCCTGGGCTTCACAGAAATAGCAGCAACAGAATCCGCTGCAGGTGAGAGAATGTGCAGGATCCTTCATCATAACGGAATATTTCAGAGGCCTTTCAAATCTATGAAAGGATTAAGAAAGGGACATCAAGCCGGTGCAATACACTAGCCTGCACGATATACTCAATATTTTCGTTGAGTAGATGTTAATGTCTGTTTATTTATAAATCTCGTAGGTTAATTCCTCATGATTGAAACATATTTCCGTTTTTAATAGAATTCAGATGCGTAAAGTGTACTCAGGCCTTCAAGCATGAGTACCCCTTCCTTGCGCACTGCCGGTTCCTGTGCACGCAGGTGAAGAATGACGCGCTAAGCAGAGAGGCCTACGAGCACAAACACATGGAGATTAAGAGACAACACCGCGTCATGGACTTCCACAACATAGCCAGAGATCTAGAACACAAGAAATCCAACACCCCCAACCAAGAGGAAGCTGATATTTCCCCGCGCAAAAGGAAGCCAGAGGAGACGGTTTATCCACGGGGGAGGAAGTCGGTGTTGCTGGAAAAGACAAACATCTCCAACGATAGCAACATAACACAGTTAAACCGGGACTACCACCTCACAGCACCAGAGTCATCCGCCTCCGGTCTGAAACTGAAGACGGACAAGTGTCAGCTGAAAATTGATGAGCTGAAAACTGACCATTTGGAATGTAAAAACGGCACATTAGGAGCGTTAGAAGTTGGAGTGGCGAAAAGGGCTTTTATGCATGACAAGGAAAGGACAGCCGAAGACTACAGACAGACAGGTCTGGAGCAAGGGAGGCCTGATAGTCTTCACCCAAACAGCAGTAGTCGGCCAAGTGCGTTTTCGTTGGTCCTGTCCGGTGATCAAGAGCAGAAGAGCGCTTTCTGTAAACCCAGCAAGAGACTCCCCCCTACCGACCCCACTCCAGACCGAGCCACCGTCACTGCGCAAACGGCTCGCTCCAGCCGTTTAACTGACATGGCCCACGCTTTTACATCGAAAACTGTTATGGGGTACAGCAGTATGTTGTCATCTAATGTTTTGAACGGAGAATTACCGGGTCCTCAGACCTTACCTTTGCCCGTTAGCGGAAACGTTTTCCCGTATGCCCCAGATCACTGGTCGAGAAATATTGGAGCTCAGCTGCAGACCACCTGCTCTCTCACAGTCCTCCCACCGACATTCACCTCGTTTGGGGTGTCGGTACAGAACTGGTGTGCGAAGTGTAATCTGTCCTTCCGCATGACCTCAGACCTGGTGTTCCACATGCGCTCGCACCATAAGAAGGAGTTCGCGCCGGAATCCCAGGTGATGAGGAGGCGAGAGGAGAAACTAATCTGCCCCATCTGCAACGAGTTCTTCCGCGAGCGGCACCATCTCTCGAGACACATGACTTCTCATAATTAAATATGGACACTTGGACAGAATAAAGAAGGCGGTTGTTCTTACTCAACCTATCTACAGGGTTGTGTTAAAACCTTCTGTGGCCATTATGTTTACAGCCAAAGTCATAATGGCATATTAGATATATCTTTCGTCATGGGAATTTAAATGTAAAAACCAACTGAATGTGGGTCCGCGCGGTGCAACTGAATCAAGGCTACATAATTACGCATCATGAGCACATATAATGGTGGCCAGTGTCCGCCAGATGGCGATAGACACACACGTAACCTAACTGTGAAATCACCGATAACGGAAATTTAGTTGAGAGTCGGTAAGTGTTTTATGTAAGTGGGAAAATAACTTGTCTGAACTGTGCCTTACGAAACTCAGGTGGGAAAGAACAGATTTGAGGTGGATGAAATGCATATAGATGTATATGATTGTTACAAATATACTGATGTCCCTATCCTCACTGTGTTGTCTCCTTGTCTTTGGAGTTAGATAACGTTATTGTTTTGTACAGATTTATAGGCCTATATTTTACTTATCCAGTCTTCCATTCAAAGTTCAAACAAATCCATGTGCACCGTTTGGCATGTTGCAGATCTGCACCTTAAAGTCAAGGCTATGTGCCCCTGTCCTGTTCTGAACAGCTTACAGGATATGATGTCCTTTGGCGGTTGGCCTGCGTGACCCAAATAACCCAAGTGAATTAATTAGAGAAATCCAATCATTAAAACTTCCAGTCTATAATCAAACAGCCTATTTTATAGTAAACCAATTTCTGCTTTTTCAAATCAAAATTGTATAAATAGTCAAGGCACAATATGCTGAGCGTTCCCATAAACTTTTACTTGTTATTGAAATGATGATAATCATAATGAATTTCTTGAGGGAAAAGACCGCGGACTGAAGTCTGCGGCCTATACAGAGTAGGCTACTTTATACACAGAGAAGTCTCTGTCGCAGGTAAATGAACCGGACAGAAGGCTGATAGGTTCAAGGTACAGTCACAGCTTCGAACTTGCGTAAAAGTTGAATCATTATGTAATACAACCCAACATAATTTACCATGAAAAGCAAATACTCTGACCATGACTATCCAGTCAAACAATCATTAGTTTGTTAAAGACATTAGAACAAATGTGATTAAACCGACACAATATTATCCTACTTCTAATTAACTGAGCTATTTCTAACGACTGCTATAATCACCTGAGGAAAGAGCCGTTCCAGACTAACGTAGGCCACAAAAAATATACTGTTGTCCTATAATGGCAGCTTTCATATCCTCCATTAATTGATCGGTCTTCATTCGGAAACCAAAATATTGCCCTTGGTGCTCGCTAACGGCGTTTAATTTGATCGTTGGAATCGTTAGTTTTTCGGCATTTGCGTTGGACTGAGGGTTCTTTAGACCTGGCGGGCCTCGCTTCGCTGACTACTTTCTATACGCAAGCCCTTGGAGTAGTACAGAACCAGTGACCTTTAAATTGGCCGACTGAAATAACCCGAGGGTAGGCTACTTCCCGTAGTTCTGATTGCGGCTGACGACGGTACGGTTCCAATTTCTGCTTGCACCAACCGGAGGTTACATTTTGGTTGGTTGAGTCTGTTCGAGGAGGAAATCCATAAAACGAACAAGCCCGTGACATGTCAACAGAATTGCTCTACTTGGCAGTTCGAAGGCTATTACCGTTATTATATACTCCATTCGTGTAAAATATGATTGCTAGACCCATAATTACTCTCACCATGATTTAAAAGTAGCTCATTCAGTGAACTAGGAGAAAATCTAAGCATGATCTCACTAGGGTGATCTCATCAGTGCATCTCCAAGGTAACCACAGGTAATGTCAACGTTCAGAGATACAGAGAGTACATCTCTCCCGTCTGTTAATACTCCAAGCCCCAAGCAGATACACACCACACACAAACACACACACACATACACACACACACACACACACACACACACACACACAGAGAGAGACGAACATGTACACACAGATGCACACACACATCTGTCAGTGTAACACTGAGAGAGTGCATGGACCGTGTTCAGAGGAGCCGTCCATCCATCCAACCTTTCCCCTCAATGCAAGGAGACGCCATAGGATTGCCAAGCGTCTGACTTCAAGTGAATGACATCATCATTGGTTAAAAAGGCTCTATTGAGAAGCACATCCTGCTCTCCGCTCTCGGAGGAGGCACAGATGGGTAGCCAGTGGGAGAGGAGGAAGCACTCCATCTTTAGAAGTTAAGAATGGGTGACGTCTTAATTGGTACTGGTCTGTTTCCTGTACGGAGCAGTGAACCATGTTGGGGGAATCAGGCAAATCAAATGTTGAACAGCATATCAGTGATACTAGGGTGGGGAGTGGGGAGAGGTTGGGGCGTGGGGTAGAGGTGCAGTGTGGGTGGGGTTCAAAGGGGGTTTGAAAGCAAAATGCAACTTTTCCTGCCTTTAAATAGAGGTTGTCATATTTGGAGTTCGGGAGGAGAAGATCCTACCACTTCTATCTGCCATCTCATGACTACATCTCATGATGGTGTTGCCAATACCATTACGTGGCCTTTTGACTGCAGATGAAGAGGTTCAATCCCCCCACCAAAAGCCAACATGGGATATGTTTGGAAAAGGGCAGACAGTAGATTGCTAAATATTTCTCCCTCATAAATTTGGATGGTATCAGCATGTGGACGTATTTAAGGATGGCTCATGGCGAGAAGACTTTTCTGTAATGTCACTCATGCACACTACATTGTGAGTTTGGATCCTGCTAAGCCCATGACAGTTAACTTCCATTCTGCTGCTGTTAGAGTCCCTCGCCTCCTGCACAGTTTCTAAGCCGCTTTAAATACAAAAACCATCTGCTAAATTAATAAATACTAATAAGAAACTATCTAATGTCACTTCTAGGGCTGTTTTCTCCAACACAGATTAGGCATGTAGCTAGTCTCTGACTGAGGCAACATGGAAGATTTTAAGTATCTAGACAACTGTCTCATTCAGTATCAAAAACAAGGTAATAGAAACATGACAAGATACTCCAGTGTTTGTATTGGATTAAATTACTTTTTATTCTAGGCTTTATAAACAACTACTTTTTCATAATTTAAACAATGACACATTTACAAAACATCAGCTTTTCTAAAACAGAATAATAGTATATAGTAAACAACAATTTTTATTTAAAATATATAAAAATATTTCTGGTTTCTTCATAGCAGACTTGAAGTACGGAGTGGGGGGGATGGATTCCAGATGGCTGACTTTACAATCCACCCAACAGTCCTCTCCGTCGAAGAACAAAACTGTACAACAACTTTGATCACAAAAAAACACCAAATGATAATAATGATATGGTACAGGAGGACGTTGAAGGTCTTCACCTAACTGTAAGTGCATTCTATCAGTACAAAACATGTAAAAACATCTGTAACACTGAAATGTTTTGTATACCATCTATGACCCATGATAGAAGCTGCCTTTGAGACACAGAGAAGGACTTCCATCCCCTCTATAGCTGCTGTGGGTTCTAGGATTCAGCAGTTACAGGTCCATCCAGAAAACATGAACAAAGCAACATGAGCTTAGTTTGTTCATATAACTCATAAGTGCATTTTGGAGATATCGACGGAGATTAAAGAGGGCTGGTGACTGGACTGGTTACACAAGCTGAACAGTGGAATCCTTTAGGAATCTATCTCTCAAAGTAAAACAAGTGTAGATGAAGCTCCAGTGAGAAGTGACCAGCCATTGTTTCATGGTAGGATTGAGAGAGTTCAGTTTGTGCATATCTCAGTACACGACACGCAGAGGCCACAAAACACAATACCTCTTCCCCTCTGTTTAATCACCTCAGACAACACTGAACACACACCTCAGGTAAATGGTGTGTACACACTCTCACGCACACACACACACACACAGATAGACACGCACACAAACACTTACAAATGCAGACGCGCACACACACATGAACACGAGATAAAACAGGAAGAATGAATGAACACATCAAGTCTTCCGTCTCTCAAAGTCCTATCTCTCAAAGTGATATTTTCTCATTCCCCTCTTTCCATCCAGCCCTTCTTTCCATTTTCTGTCGATCTCTCCCATCCTGTTATCTCCTCATTTCCTCTATGTCTTCCCTCCCTCTCTGTCTTCTCTCCATCTCTCCGTGCCCTCCACTCCTGTCTTCTCCATATCTCTCCCTCTGGCCTCCTTCTGACTTCCCTGTCCTCCTATCTGCAGGAGCAGGTCTCTACAGACATGGCAGGGTAGACCTTAAGGACCGGGTTCCCATCCTCCTCCTGGTATAGCACGGCCAAGGAGCTCATCTTTTCTGGCACGCAGCAAGGCTCTGGCACGCCTGGCACGATGCCCACCGCTCGCACGATACTCTGGATGGTGGCGTGGTTGGAATGGGCGCATCAACTGCAAGAAAGAGCGAAGGAGGCAGGGAGGGAGAGAAGGAAGTGGAGAAGGAGAGTAAGAATTAGGGGAAGGGCAGACAGGAGAGGGAAAAGGATGACAATAAACAGACCAATAATACATATTAATACAATGGAACCACCAGATAAAACGTGGATACCTTAGTCTAGCTGTTTAAGTATGCTTCTACCTTGGGCATTGGGAAGCCACAGGTGCCAGCGCAGTAGTAGGCATCGAAGGCCTTGGGTGCCAGGACCCACTCACTCCAGCCGATGTCTGAAAAGTCTACCCGGAGGCTTCTCCTGGTGCAGCCTTTCTGCTGGGGCAGGCCCCACTGCCTCCTCCTGGCCTGGCGCATCGTCCGCTCATCGAACCGCAGCTCTGGGGAACGACTCTGGCCCCTGGCCCCTCCATCTCTCCCCTCATGCTTTCCTCCATCCCTACTCCCTCCGTCCTTCCTCTCATCCCTCCTCTCTGCCTTCTGTCCATCGTTGGGCTTCTTCACTGTCCTCTGGTCAATGCGAAGGACCGCAAGTTTGCCCTCCTCTTCTCTTTGCACTTGATGTTCTCCTCTCCTCTCCACTCCTCCTTCCTTCCCTTCATCCTGTCCCACTTCCCCTCCTTCGTGGACTTTCCTCCTCTTCTCCTTCTTCTCAGGCTTGGCCTTGGGTTTGAGGGCCAGGTAAGTGTTCTGCCACAGGCTCTCCTTGCTGTACCCCTCAAAAGTGTAGTCCACCTCTGGCAGCTCGTTGTTGTGGATGGGGTCAGAGGTCATCGGAGCCTGTCTTCTGACTCTGCCTGAGAGGGAGGCAGGGTGCAGGAGGGAGGGGGAAGAGACTGCGGGTGAGGCTTCCCCCCCTTCACTGAAAGGGTCATACCTCTGCAGGGTTGCAGCCACACTATTGGGCTCTACCAAGGCCTGGTCATCTGCATACACCAGCAGGTAGGGCAGGTTAGCCTCAGACAGCGCCTCATCTGGGTACCTCTGGTACTGCAGGCCGTAGTCCATCTCAAGAGACACCAGGAGCTGACCCTGCCATCTGGCCTCTTTGATGACCTGGGTCACATCCTTCATCTGCCAGACCCCTCTCCTGTGGGGGTGAAAGGTCACATTGCCTAAGAGCGACCCCTGTGACCCCAGGGTGACTTCTGAACCCGTGGGTATGGAGCGAAGGAGGATGTGGACAGAGGGAACAGAGTTGAGGGGCAGGGCGCGGCAGGATGGGGCTTTGAATCGCTTGCAGAACCAGGCTCTCTGTCTAGGGCGCCGGTCAAACAGGAAGTGAAAGCTGGCGGACTGGATGACCTCAGAGTCCAGGAGAGAAGTTAGGTTTAGATGGTACACCACCCTCTGGTCAGAAAGCTCTACAGAAATGAAACAACCAATGAATCAGTTAATCAGTAATTCTATATATTTCTTACTGTTGGGAAGACCAGACATGAACAGAAGAGAAGAGAGAATAGAGCAGAAAGAAGAGAAGAGTAGAGAGAGGAGAGAAGACAGGGAAGATAAGAGAGATTATAGACAGAGTAAGGTATGAGCTACATATTTATGATGTAGAATTGACGTGAAATTCAACAGCAGAGTTATTGTTCATTGTATGAGAGTTCAGCGGAAGTATGGAATGACTCAAGAGATATACATTACCTTGGATTCAGACAGCAGCATATGGAAACGCTTACTCCAGTTCCCGCTAAAGCTTCCCCTAAGCCCAATACGGCCAACACTGTCTCCTTCGGCACCGAGACACCATAATCAAATGTTTTAACAGATCTCTCAGTGTTGTGAAAACTCCCTTACATCTCTCCTTCGATTACACGTTGGCTTCTGGAGTAAAAATACACACGTGTTATCGCATGCCATCTGAGAGCTGTATGCGAAGCGTAGACCCTCCGTTTTATTTATAAAAACAGCATCGGACAATGAAACGCCACTCTATGTTAAGCCTCCAGACTCCAGCCAGGGGAGCAGTCCTAGCTGGAGAGGACCCGGCACGATGCTGCGCTGCTGTCGCCGCGTTAAAAAAAAAAGAAAACACTCGGCAGCTGCGCTGCTCTGCAGAAGTCAGTTGCAAGCTGTGATGCTCGCGGGGAATCTTACACATTCTTACCCGTATTACGCGTCTGTCTGTGGTATGGCTTTCCGGCAGAGACACCGCGCCGCGGGGCCGCAGCCGCCAATGCGCGCCCAAAGCGTCCCGAGATCACTTAGCAAAGGCATTCTCAGACTGTTCCATAACAATCCTACCTATTTGGGGTGTCTGACCGCGCCATGCAGACCCCGCTGGGCATTGGCGGGTTTATCGAGCTTATGTTGCCTTGTAGAAGGCAACAGAAACAGTGTTACTAAAATAAAATTCCAAACTCCTGCATCTGTTTTAACAACAAATTGTTGCATTCCTGCAACCAGGAGATTCATTGTTTCATGCTTCCGTTGCTGTAGTGCCATGCAATCCACATACGATTGTGAAGATCATTCTACATCATACCATCTACGGAGGAGTGTCAGATCTCTGTCTCGTGCGCACAACGGGGAGCTGTCCATTAAGAGCTTTAACTCACCTTGAATCCCTTTAAAACTCCTGACTGTGTTGCCTTCCTGGGGGCGGCGGACATCGCGGTTGTATTTCTCGTACACTTGAAACATGTGTTGGGAAACGGCATCCGGCCTGGCACCGTCCAAGAAAGACTCGAATGGAGATTCCCGTGCGCTCCTCATGGCTCGGATCAGGTTTCTACCCGCGGCAGCTCCAAGGTAACCATTCAGCCCCAAAACGAGCGTGTACAACGAAAACACGGACAAGGTACCCATCTCACGGAATTAACAAAACACCTAGATCCAATGGATAAACTCTGCAACGAAAAATAGGTCAAAACCACCCGAGAAAAGGCTACGATGAAAATCCAGGTTCTGCGTGCGTAAAAACTTTCCACCTCGCTTCACACTTCTTTCTCACAGCGATACGCTCACTCATTCAGTGGCCGGCGGCGTAGGTGCGGAATGGGTTGGTTTAACCTCCAGTCCTGGCTGCTACTTTCTACACTTGTCTTTGCTGCCACCGTCAGAGGCTACAGGGAGAACACACTGGAGCCGCGAAAGGTGCTGACGTCTCTACTCCTGCCAGCCAACAAGCGCTCTCACTCCCACCAACATAACTCCTGCAGGTCAAATGCTCTCTCTCTATCACTCCCCTTTCTCTCTTTCTAGCCCTCTGTCTCTGTCCAACTACGATGATAATGACGATGATAAGGATAATGGCTGACAGGATGCCAGTATTTTGCCATATTGTTTACATCTGGTTCTGTGATTCAATACATGAGCACCAGAAACACAAGTGTTTGCTGTCAAAGTAATTCCTGCCACAAGTTTCCATGCTTAAACATTGTTTCCAGTAACAGTTTTTGACATGGTCTCAGTCACACATAATTAGTGCAGAAACACCTACAATAACAAGCTGAGCAACCTCACACAGCCCACAAGACCTAGTCATCACGATATTTCAGAATGAACAGAGACTGTCAGAGATGTACGGAGAGAAAGAGATATGATAGATAAATATATAGATAGATAGAAAGTACAAATGTGAGAGTATGCGTGTGTATGAATGTGTTTGCGTGCATGTGTGTGTGTTTGTGTATGTGTTTGCTTGCATGTATGGTGAGGAGTGATGTTTTTGTGTAAAGGACTATCAGATGTGTTTCTATTGAAAAAACTGATTTTATTCATGGTATTCAGAACATAAGTTCCACTGGGTTTGGCCACTCAAACTCTTCACTGCCGGTGTTTCTCCCTGGTGTGTGTGTGTGAGTGTGTGTTGTCACTTGTGTTAGTGTGTGTCTCTGGTGTCTGTAGCTCCGTGCCAACAATGCTGGTTCTGTGAGAGTGGTGGCCTCCAACAGGGAGGCTGTAACTAGCTGGGCCCCTCGGGTCACACATACACACACACATACACACACACACACACACACACACATGCACACCCACGCAAACACACACACACACACATAACACCCCCCCACACACAGGCTCTGCTGCTAAATAATTTTCTGGCCCCCAAGGGCCCTGCAGGATACTCCCTTTCACTCCATTCCACACCCAGACAGACGGGGCCAGTCTTAAATCTGCTGTAGAGCTCCTGAGATGTGTTCTACTGTGTATGAGTGTGTGTGTTTGTGTGTGTGTGTATTTGAGAGAGAGAGAGAGAGAGAGAGAGAGAGAGAGACAGTGTGTGTTGGTGAGTGATTAGTCTGTAGGCTTTTGGGCGGCTGGGAAAATATGTCATGACAGGAGGAATATAAGGGTTTTAGAAGAGAGAGTGTTAGAGAGAGTGAAAGAGAGAAAGAGTGAGTGAGTGAGAGTGAAAGAGAGAGTGAGAAAGATGGGGTAAAAAGAAAGAGAGGGAGAGAAACAAAGAATAGTTGCAGTGAGTTCTGATTGTAATATTTGTGGACTACTTCTATTGCACATAACCACATAAGTTACCATCCAAACATAGGCCATGATTCACATTAGTCGCCTTTTTTCTTAACTGGCAAGAGAAGAATACAGTCAGGGTAAAAACCTGAAAGGATTATTTTGTGAGATTTGTGTGTAGTGGAGTGCGTGTAGTGCGAAGCAGCAAGGTGTGGTGTTTGGCATTGCATGGCTTGGTGTAGTGCGGTATGGCGTAGTGTGGCATACATTATTGTGATGTTTTGTGGTGTGGTGTACAGTAGTGTAGAGTACTGTGGTGTGATGTGGTGTAGCCTTGTGTGGAGTGGTATGGTAGGGCAGAGAGATGGTGAAACAGCTAGAAGGATGACGGCTGTGCCCTCTGACTAACAGGCATATAATGAAACATTTACTGTTCCTCGCGGAGTAATGAATTTCCAAACTGAGGAAAAACAACTTGACGGTACTCTAATATCTGTGTCATTAACATGCCATTGTGAAACATTGCACAATGAAAACATCTCCTCCTCCTCCTATTTTTAATGATCCTTCTCTTACTTTTCTTTGCAACCATCTTCCTCCTCCTCTTCCTCCACTGCCCTCTCCTGTCTTTGTCCTCATTCTCCAACCCCTTTGCATGTTCCTTCTCTTCATCCAACCACTCATCTCCTCTTCATCATTTACAGAATATATGTGAATGTGACAAAGAAAGACACAAAGAGAGAGAAAGAGAGAGAGGTAGATTGAGAGATACAGAGAAAGAGAAAGGAAGATATATATATATGTATTTATATATATATAGAAAGAGAAGTTCCAGTTCACATTTCAAGTTGATTGCCATTTGTAAAAAGTATAGGTACATTGTAATGATTTTGCTCCTCTTGGACCCTAGTGGATCTAAATCTCTAATAAATAATCTCAACCTGTAATAATAATTCCTAACCTGTATGAGCTACTACACTTATCAACAATATAAAGTATATCATATAAAGTATATAATATAAATAAGAATATGAAAAGGGAATAATGAATAAATCGACCTAACAACTCAGACTAATTTTAGATAATAATAAGAACTAAAAATAACCTAACAATCCAGGTTTAATCATGTCAGTGGAGTAAAGTGACTAGTGCTGGCAGTTGGGTGAGATGGCGTTCGATGGAGTGCAGAGGGTCCAGCTGGAGCAGGGATGGGAGAAATAGAAAGAAAGAAGGGTTACCAGTCATCTGAAACCAGGGCATGTGGGTTACGGTAAATACTGTGAGGGAGTAGAGGGCACTAGAGAAGCTGTAGCACTAAATGACTTTGACCTCCGACCCCGACTAAGTAGGCCAGCATCAGATTAATGTTGGGCATAATCTACCGCGACACTCACTCCATCATTCTCTTCCTCCCTCTTACCCTCCCTCCCTCGTTCACTCACATCCTCTATCTCCTTTCCTCACTCCCTGCCTTACTGCTTTCCTGTATCTCTCCCACTCTCTCCCTCTGTTCCTCCCTCCATCCCTTGTGACATCACTAGGCCAGAGTCCTACTCACCCCTCTCTAAGCTACCCTCCAGGCACTACTGTCTAATATGTGGAACTGAATCTCTTTAAGCTCACATGAAGCCAAGACTGAGCTTGCAAGTTTTGAATGTCTGTTTTCACTGTTTCACTGTCTCCTGACAGCTGCTTACTAGAAGATATAGTGCACTGATTGTTACATATGCTGTGACAGACATACTGTGCATGAATAGAGACAGCAGTCATTGTGAATGCCAGTGTGAAACAGTGCAAATTAAAATCTTTCCTCATCCTCTATCTTTTATCTTCCTCACACCTCTCCAGCTATTCTCCTCCTCCTCTCTCTCTCTCCTCCTCCTTCTCCTCCTCCTCCTTCTTAAACTTTTTTATGTGTTCCTTCTCTTCATCTCAAGCAAGGTGATCTCAAGCACAGTTTGAATCCCAAACAACTGTCCTATCAGCATAGCTACAGTGTTGTAACACATTCCTCAAACACATTTCCCCCTGAAATTAAAAGATAATTTATTGTTGTGCATGAAGCAGTGCTAGTTGGAATGTTCTAGAATGAACAGGGCTGTTTCTACGTGGTATGTTCTAGCATGGACAGGTCTACTTCTGTGCAATATGTCTAAAATGGACAGATCTACTTCCAAGTGGTATGTTCTACGATTGTCAGGTCTACTCTTAGGTAAGAATGCTCAACATGGAGGTTCTCATGTCAGGGCCTTCCAAACCAAACATCCGTTGTGTTCTGCTCTGTGTGGGCTAATAGTGAACTGGAAGTGTTTGTGTGTGTGTGAAAAGGTGTGTATGTGTGGGTAAATTTGTGCCTGCATGTGTACTCTATATGTAGTGGGCGAGGTGTTTGTTTGTGTGTGAGTGTTTGAGAGCATGTGTGTCGGTCTGTGTGTGTGGAATACTGTAACTGGGGGGTGGTTCTGGAAGTGCTCCTGGTTTCACACCTCCGTATGACATCAGAGTGAAGCAGGCTGGTGCCAGCAGTCTGCAGTGGGGGTCCAATGAGTGTGAGTGTGTGTGTATGTCTATGTATGTGTGTGTGTGTATGTGTGTGTGTGTAAGAGAGAGAGTCCTGTCCAGGGATGTTGTTTGCTGTGCTGTTCGCTTTTTGCTTTCCTGTACACAAGTAACCGTGCTGTGTACCTCAGCCATATTTCACGGTTGGACAAACACGCGGTCAGCTCATAATGTCCAGGGGTCAGGGGACAGGCTGCATTGTGGGATTGCAGGAGGAAAACCTTAAACGTCAGTTTTAAGACTCTAAGGATCACGGTCAGCTTCAGCCGGACCAGCAAGCCTCCTGCTGAAACTCAACCGCTAGTCACGGTTCAAACACCACCAAGGCTGAGGCACGCTCATGTTTCTAAATCATCGCCGGCATTGTTTTACGATTATACTGTCAGGTTTCTCTCTCTCCTTTTCTCCATCACTCTCTCTCTGTTTCTGGCCTGACATGTGCAGTTCATTAAGGCCTGCGGGCGCCTCTGACTCTGCTGTTGTTGTTTCAGCAGTTAAAGTGATACCAGCCACACCAGGGAACCAGGATGCAGTAAAACACAGATTCTGGAGGTTCCAGAGCACCAGACCAGGGTGGCCACAGGCACATCAACCCAGCCGGGAGACACTGTTCTGGGGCTCGGGGAGAGCAGACGTGCCCCTGTCTGGCTCCAGTCCTCACTGCCTGGAAATGTTTTTAAGCGAGTGTGGTCTGTGTACATGTGTGTGTGTAGGTGTGTGTAACTATAGAGACTTGTGAGTGCTGGGGGTTGCAGCTCCCTGACCCATTCACATGGCTTATAAAACATTCATAGAAGTGGAGGAATGCCAGGATCTATGTGTGTGTGTATGTGTGTGTGCATATGTAAGTGCCTATATGAATGTGTGTGTGTGTGTGAACAAGAGAGAGTGTGTGTGTTCCTCTGTCTGTGATGTTGGGCCTCCTGCAGTGACCCCACGGAGCGCACCATTCTGTCTGCAAACAAAGGGCCGGCTGTCCCCCCCCACATCAACCATGGACTGCTCCGACACCGCCAACCGCTCGCCGCCGAGCTAACCAAATATTTCCCTTCCTGCGCCAAATTTGTCTCAATAAATAGTTTTGCATTGGGGGTTTTCTTTCTCCTCTGGTTCTCTGCTTCTACATGCTCAATACTGCACCCCCAAACACACAGGTGGTCGCCGGGCAAGAGAGGGAGGGATGGAGAGAAATGAGAGAGAGAAAGAAAGGGAGGGAGGGAGAGAGAGAGAAAGAGAGGGAGGGAGATTAGGAGAGACTGAGAGAAAGAGGGCTCTTGTGCTAAAGTGTGGGAGAAAAGAGAGATTGACTTCAGTTTTGTAATGGCTCTTCATGTGCTGGACTAGCTGACGTCTGTGGAACATTCTTCCCTAACCACCAAACATACAAACATAGGACTACAGTGAGGTTACCATTCCCTGTTTAACTGCTGTGTGTCTATATTGTATTAGCTTCTGGCCTAAGCAAGAGCTCTGCTTAAGGAGCAGTAAAGAGAGATAGAGTGCCTTCTGTTTCTTTCGGTGTCTCAAGATCTTTTGTACATGGGTGGTGTGGGTGGGGGATGCCTTGAAAGAGCTCTGCTTAAACCACTTCACAGTAGAGGTGTGTGTGTGTGTGTTTGTGTGTGTTTGTGTGTGTGTGTGTGTGAGAGAAACACTCTTTCAGGATTGATGTCTTTTCACCAGGCTGACATTCAGGCTTTGTTCTCTCTCCTTCATCTCTCAATGGCCACTTTATTCCGCTGGAGAAACGTCAATGTTTTCCTTTGTACTCTGAACTGATGGTTGATTATTTTTGTGGTTTATGTTCAAGCGTGTGTGCGTGTGTGTGCGCCTGTGTTCATACGTGTGTGTGTATAAATATGCGAGTGTGTGAATGATAATGAATATGCGTGTGTATGTGTGTGCGTATGCATGTACACACATATGTATATTAGTCTGGGCTTCTTCCCCAACAGTGTACATACCCCTTAGCTAACATTTTCCTCATCAAAGTCTGTAAAACGGAGTAGTCAGAATGTTCTGTTGTGGATGTGACCTGCGCCTGGAGTGTTTACACGGACGCCCATGATATCCATTACAGGCCGGGCTGTGTGCTGCCACTTCCTGAACACGTCCCATAGGCCCGTGACCTTCACCTCCAGAGCCTGCCCTTAAACCCCATTGGGCCAGGGCCAGGAAGAAGGAAATGACTCTGGTAGATTGATTGGCTAAATCCTTTAATTATTCGGATTTCACAAAGGAGGCCTGACTCAGTGACTGGGCCATGGAAGGAGAGCTGCTTTAGCCAAACAGAGAAGGGAATGTTCAACTGACCTCACCACAGTGTTTTCAAGATTAAGATGAAATTGGAGGTTAAATTTGAGGTCTGGGAATTCCTGTGGGTTTGATAATATTGACGGAGAGCAGAGATGAAACACGAGGGATTGGTGGTTTAATGTCTCACTGTCAGAGGAACAAGCGAACAGTTATGTGTCACTTCCTCCCTTCTCCACATTTAAAAAGTGTTTTTATAACTTTAGTTTTAGAGACATGAGAACTGAGGACAGCGTTAACTGGAATATGTGTGTGTGTCTGTGCGGGTGCATGCATGTGTGTGTTAAAGAAAGCTAAAAGGAGTGTGTGAGAGAGAAAAAATAAAACAGTAACACATAGTGTGTATCAGTGTGTGTAATGTGTGTGTGTGCACTAGAATGTGATATGCCCAAACATATTCAACATAATATCCTGTTGAGATTTCCGTGAGCCTCGTTTCTGCAGGGATGACTTGAGCCCATGTGGCTCCAGGTTCCTAAAGCCCAGTCATCCCAGGGCTGAAGCTGGGGCTCTGTTGAGCTCTGTGTGGAAAGCAGATATGCAATACGTGTTAGAAGTATGTTGGCAGCGGATACTCATAACCTGATAGACATGTCGGGTTGACCTCTGCTCTAATTAGCTTCTGTCTCCATCATTTAGCTGGCCTGTGGCTGATATTTCCACTTAAGTCCTGAATACTGACTTTCTGTTCTGTCTGAAGAGGTGTATGTGTGTCCACGCGCATGTGTGTGTGCTCGCGTGTATGCGTGTGGGGCAGCTCCACTTCCACTGTGTCTGTCTCTGTGCTGTAATTGGACATGGCTGTTTGGTAGGTGATGTCATGTCGGCCAGGTTTCAGAGGAGGCTGGAAGAACAGCATCTGCTGATGAAGGACGTGCTCTTGAAGAGCGTTCCAAAATCCTGAATTAAAATCCCTCGGATAAATTTCCTATCTTATGTTCTCGCTCTTGCTTTGGTGTCATCTTTCCACCTCATTCGCTCCCTGCCTCTCCACCTGTGCAGTCTAACTACTTCCCTGTCATTCTGCTTGTGAGCTTCCTGTCTAATTGGGTAAAACGGGGAACAGAGAAAGAAGCGGGGGTGCTGTACTGTTCATTCTCCTCTCCCCCCAGGTCACTGCCAGGTCACTGTTAGGGTCACGCTCCCAGGCAGCTCACCGTGTATCTCAGGAATGCAACCAGGAGAGTCCTTTTGTTGATCACTTCCTGGTCGGGGACCAAAATAAGCCTGTGGTTTCTGTGGTTCTTGCTTGGGAGCCTGGATGAAGGTGTCCAGGGTAATAAGAGCATCAGTCAGGAGATTGTGCCTGAGTCAGGGACCCATGCTGGGGCTTGATTAACCAACCAGTCAGCCAGTCAGTCAGTCAGCCAACTCACCTCTCCCTCTCTCTCTCTCTGTCTGTCTGTTTGTCTATCTCTCTCTCCTTCTATTTACTATATATATATTTATATTGTATATTCTCCTGTATATTCTCCCTAATGCTCTTTCTCTCTATCTTTATATATAAATGTATACAGTAGGCTACATATTTGAGATTTTTCACTCAATCTTTTCCTCTTCCTCTCCTCCTTTCCTCCTTTCCTTTCACCTGGCAACAAACTGTAATTTATGGGCATCCCACAGAGAGCTTCACCCTGACTTCCCGCTGCCTCCCCTGTGTCTCCCCCTCTGTCAACCAGGGAATCTGTATGTTTACTTTGGCCCAGGTTTCAAAAGGGCCTCAATCAAACACACACATAGGTAAGGAAATGTGTCAAATGTGTCTAGACACTTGCGGCCTCCATGGTTAGTAATGTGTTATATCTGTGTGTCTGTGTGTGTGCATTTTCACACGTATAAACAGTGGATTCCATCAGATATCTCCAGAGATAGCATTGTGTTTGGATAACGGTTGTGGTTTGGAGGTAGAAGGAGAAAGAGTGTTTTGATAGCACGTTTGTGTTTCGTGTGCAGTGTGTGCTGTATGAGTGTGTGTGTGACGGGGATCTAAAAGATTTATAACTCCTAAGTTTGTAAGTACGTTCAGGAGTGAATTATTTCACCTGGGTCGTCTCAGTTCACAGAGACGACCTCTAACTGTGCGCCAAATCCTTGAGGTTGAAAATATTCCTTAATGTGTTTTACAACAAAATGCCACACATTCTGACAAGCATTCTCCACTATGCTCATGGACAATGGCAAACGTTCATGATACAATATTAGTATATTTTACGGTCAATAGCGGCTGCTAGGTGCAACGTGATGGATGATGGTTCGTTTTTGTGTGTTCACCTGAGATATAAATACTGTTTATGCCCAGTATCACAAATGTCAGACACAGACAGTTAACCTCCAGTCTGTCTGTAATCTGATCAGCCCACTCACGTTCCAGTCTCTCTCCACTCCACAAGGCTTCTCAAATGAATGAACTTCCTCTCACACAGTGGGGGCAAGATAGGCCCTGCGTCAGATGACATATTTTGTGTGTGTGTTTAAAGTATGTGTGTATGGTTAAGGTTTGAATTTAACGGTATGTACATGTGTGTTTTGAGGTATGTCTGGACAGTCTGTATGTGTGTGTATGTATATGTGTGTTTGTGCGTATGTACAAGTATATATTTGTGTGTGTGTCTGCTACCAACTGCATACCAATGAAACAGACCCCTGATTTGCTCCCTGGGCCACCAGTGTGCTGTGTGAATGTGAGTGTTCTACTCCCTCTAACTGGTGCCCTTGTTGAGTCTCTCCCCAGGAAGTACTAGAACTTGGGCTTCAAATGTTCTACAGACCCCCAGATCCTCCACATTTAAACAGAAACCCCAGGAACATCCTTGGGACAGTAAAACCTTTGATACAGGACACAGGGCATCCATCAACGGCCCAACCCCCAGGACTGGACCAGGCCCTGGCCCAGGCCTCAGGCCCACCTTCAGCCTGAGTCCCTACTCTCGTCTCGTCTCAACTTCCAGCCCCCTAAGTCCAAGCTCCTGTCCCTGAATCTCAGACTCAACCCCCCCAGTCCCCAGGTCCCCCAACCTCCCAGTCCCCCAGCCCTCTTGCCTCCCAGCCCCACTACCGCCAGTCCCCCACCCTCCCAGCTCCCCAGCCCCAAGTGATGGACGCCAGAGTCATCGCTCCTTTGCCAGGGGATGACCCTCACTCCTGAGGGGGCTAATGCTGAATGTAAGGCTGCCACACATCAAAGATGCTCCTGGAAGGCTGCTCTCCTCTCTATCCTCTGGGAGAGAGAGAGAGTCTGTCTGGGAGTGGAGAGCCAGCATCCCTGGGTCTTGATCAGGATCTGGAGATAAGCCAAGGACCAGACAGCATGGCGCAATTTTATTAACTTCATTAGCCTCATCCCAGACAATGGCCTCTCTGCAGATATCACCTTCCTCCTCCCTCCCCCCTCTTCCTCCTCAAGGCTGCTAAATTATCTCATCCCTCTCAAGGCCAGAAGTCTGGAGCCAAAACACCCTGGAGACCCAGAGCCCTGAGGTGAGTTGCTAACCCTGCTCCTCCCCTTAGCCTGGCCAACTCCATGGATTGTGTCCACAATCCATGTCTTTTGTCTCTGCAGAAATGGCTTTACGTCATCCATCTCTTCCTTCTCTACCCTTGTGATAGAATCACAGATCTTCAGAAATCAGAAAATTAGAACTTTACACTCCTATTCACATAACTGTGGAATCCTGGTAGTAACAGAAGGCAGTTCAGATAGCTTTTCAATGAAGTTGGGCTGGCCCAATGAAAACTTCTGCAGTTAGGTGGATGTGTTGATCAGAGCAAGGACTGGTCAACAGGGTTTCACAAACATGGCAACAGGACATTAACCATGTTTTCATGCACATGAAAGTATGTTAGTGTGTGTGTTTCAGCTCGCGTGTGGGGGAAACTTCAGATAGGGGGATCAAGTGAATGCAAACACGAGTTGTTTATATTTGCAACACTAAGTAAAATATGGCGTGTCGTTATGTATCCTGAAAGCATACTTCTACCCCTGGCTACTCATGCTGGGCTGCAGTCCTAGCAAGGCCAAGATAAACGCTATGCTTGGCCTGGCCTACCTCTCTCAGCCTCTTTCTGCACAGACTGCTTCCAGCCTGTAGCCGAGAGAAGGCTTTAGAGAACACAACAGACTGAGACTTTAGTTTACAGAGAAACGAAAAAGCTCTGCTGTAGCAGGACTGAGGAGCCTGGTGTCCATGCATACTTCAGTATGACTGGTGTATTTAAGCCCTAGAGGGATTTGCCACAAACGCATGGAGTTCCAGGATGAGCTGAAGCTTCTGGCTCTGGTTTTGGTTCTCCCTTACCTCCTCTGAGGACAAATGCCAACCGGACAGCTGATCAGACACAGAAATCAAGACTTTAGGGTTGTGTGACCAAGGCCTATTTAAGTCCAAGATTGATGAAGACAAGAAGAAAAAGGGGAAAGGGGACAAGGGGGTAGGGACAAAGGTCAGGTGACTCAGGGTCAGGGTCAGGGAGTGTAGAGGCAGGGGGATTACGGGGGGGGGGAGTGGGTAGGGACAAGGGCATGGGCAGGGAAACGGGGGTGATGACAGGGACAGATGTGACATCGGCTCAGGAGTGGAGCATTTAGAAAGCCCTTGATGTGATGAGGGGAGGGAGGAAGGGGGGTTGGGTGGGTGAGTGTGTGTGTGATGGCTGATTGTGTTTCTGTACTGCCTCCACAGTGCCAATACAAACCTGGACAACCAAAGACAAACACTGGAGACGCCAGTAACTCACTTGCTCCTTGGTCTGAAGAAAGCGGCTTGCTGGTCGACAGTTACAGATGAGCTCGTTAATATGCATGTGCAGACGGGGCCAAGGCCACAGAGGTGCCTTGAATGAAACCTGGAACACCAGGTTAAGGTCAAAACCATTAATAACTTCTCCTCAGTACACATACTGCTATCATAACCGTTAACAGATCGCCTGAAACCGTTGGTGTACATTCAGCCAACTGTAGCTCAGTAAATGTGACCATTTAAAATACTTTTTTTTTAATGTCTTTTTCACTTCAAAGAATCACTTAGTCGCAGTCCAGTCCGTGGGCCAAAGTGGATCCATTTAGAATGTAAACAGGAAAGAGAATAATCCATCATGAATGTCCATGTGTGAACTTGTGTTTGGAGCTGCCCTTGACCTCTAACCTCCAGTCACCACTCTGGATGCAGGCCAAAACAATCCTGCAACACCGCTAGTCTTCTCTCACTGCTTTAATATTTCACAGTTCCTATATTTCCCTTTTAAGGAGACATTTTCTATGAATACTTCCTGGATTTATTATTGTAATATATCTGGATATCGTCAAAGGGTTTCTCGCAAATCCTAAAATGAAACTTGGGACCCAGTGGCATTGTGGGATAGCGGTGGAGTCTGTGGTCTGACTGCAGCTGGTCTGGGGGTGGAATTCAAAGGAATATTCATGATTTAGAAGTGAATCATTTAAGAAAACCGAAACCCTAAACCAGGATTGTGTATCCTTTTATAAAACGCTTGCGCAGGGCTCTGGCGCAAAACCCACACCCAATTTCATTATTCAACATGTTTGAAATTCATATCATTCCTTTTGTCATCCACCCAAATCCACCTCATTAAGTCAGTGGCGTTTTTCATACCACTGAAATCGTTTCAGTGGAGCTCTAAAGTGGTTTGTTGCAATTTCTAGCTCTGCCCACAACAATACAAGACTTCTATTGTGGGCCCTTGGGCTGGGCAGAGCTGGAAATAGCAACCTAAATGTCTGGTTAAATTGAGGAGATGGAGGGATGGGGATGTTACTGGTGTGTGTGTGTGTGTGTGTGTGTGCGTGTGTGTGTGTGTGCGTGTGTGTGTGTGTGTGTGTGTGTGCGTGTGTGCGTGTCAAATCAAATCAAACTTTATGCACATTATGAAATAATATACAGGATGAATCCATTGGAATGAAAGGCTTGCTTTGCAGCTCCTATAACGGTGTGATAAATGTAAAAAGTACGAGTGTAAGCATAAGCAAAGTTGGAGGCTAGCTTCCTATGGAAGCTACTGACACTGTGTTGGGAACAACATGTCCACGTTGACTTGATCTGCGGATGCAGAGCATCATTTTGTGTCAAGAGGAGTAAACAGGAGTGGACAAGGAGATAAGATCATAGAGTAGAGAGAGGTGAACTCCAGTGCAGATATCAACACATCCAAGAGATCCAAGACAGGAGAGAAAGAGAAAATAAAAAGAGGAGGGAATGATATGGATTTTCTCTTGGTTATGCTAGTATGTGTAAAATGAATGTATGTATTAAGAATGGTTTTATTCTGATAGGATTCTCTGTTCAGGGTCTGTGAGACATCCTGTGAGCTGCTGGGTGTGGGTGTCTGGAGATGAGTTATCAATGAGTCATGGGGGGTAAAGAGTCAACTGATGAATAGAAAATGTTTGATCAGTTATTTGTGAAACAGGTGACTGCCTGAGTGAATTCTGGCTGAGATAGGAAGGGAATCCTGAGGTTTTATGGGTTCTTGGTGTGATCTTAGCTGCTAAGGGGAAATATTGTGAAATGTGAGAAAGAATAGAGACTGATTCGTTCAGAAACCATAGGTGTGACCTTTGTCCTGTAAGCCAGGATGAAGCCATACTATTGATTAGGTTGATCATGGGACGGACTTTGTGACAGACATACTGATTGGATCAACAGATATAAGGACTCTCCTCAATAAAAAGATTAGGACTAATATCATTCTATTCCAGGGCACATCGACTAGTGTGTTGCCCTTTGATAGACGGATAACAAAGATCTTTGTTATTTACCATTGGTGTCAATAAATAATTGTTATAATCCGGTTATTCAGTTTTCAGTTATTGCAAATATTCCACAACAGGAAAGAAGGAGAAGGAGGAGAGAATGAGAAGAGAACAAATATATGTTGAAAAGAGGAAGAGGAGGAAGAAAATGGTTGAGGATGAGCAGATGAGAGGAGAAAGTGTGGACTGACGGAGAAGGACAAGAAGTAGATACATTGAAGACAAAGAAGGGAAAGAAGAAGGTGAAGAAGGAGAACCAGGGGGGAGAAAAGAAATGAGAAGAGGGAGGAGAAGAAGAAGAGGAAGGAGAGAGTATGAATGGGTATAAGAATTTGAGGATGAAAGGAGTAGTGGAGGGGAAGAGGAGTGGAACTGGAGTGGAGAAAGAGAAAGGAAAGTATGAAGGTAAACAAGTCCAGTGTTCGTGGACTCCTGAGTAGTTAAGAGACCTGGCGCTCAACCAAGCCCTGACAAGCTTAGAAGAAACAATCATTTTCACCCAGGACTCCTTTCTATATCAGCCTGATCCACCATCTACTCACCCCCTACCCCACCCTCTACCCACCCTCTACCCACCCTCTACCCACCCCCTACCCCACCCTCTACCCGCCCTCCAATCCCTCTCTACCCACCCTCTAATCCACCCTCTAATCCACCCTCTATCCACCCTCTGTCCAGGAGCATTGCTAGACATAAAGCTCTACTGGGGCACAGGCCCCTCATTACGCTTATCACTTTTTTTTCCAAGCAAGAAATGTGCAGCACAGTGCACTATACAAACTTCCCTTGCTTAACCCACCATAAGTACTGTTCAAGTACTGTTGTAAGTTTGATATCAGCTTTGGCAGGTACATCAATATTCTTAGCAATAATTTGAGCGCTAATACTGTTTTTTGAGCTTTATGTAATATAATACATTGGTATTATAATAATAAAAAGTATTCTGTGCAGTCTCACATCAATTTGTAAGTTTGTTACATGTCTTGTTTGTTTACTATGCAATTCAGTGGGAGAGTGAGCCTCGTCAAAACTCAAAACCTAGCCACCGTAGCAATGGTTAGCTAGCAAGCTAGATCTGACTAAAGCACCAGCTACAGTTTACACTTACAGTTAGGTATTTAACATTAGCCATCACAAACTATTATTATTTATAGGCCTACAACTCTGAGAAAATGTATAGTCGGTCAGCATATTTAATTTCCTATTGTTCAAGAAATTCCATCTTAATTGCTACTAATCAAAATTCCTGCTGTCTTTGATTAACCTGTGTGCTGCTGCAGTGGCTAATATAAAGCACAAAAGAGTGTGCGAACAAGGAATTCTGATGGCACCTATCAGTTTGTGTTTTCAGTTCAACTGCGTTGATTGGGATACTGTCTTTCTTTTTTCCGATATTATCAATCTAAACGAGTGCACTGACTAATCAAGTAAATTGTTAAAACTCAAACTTTAGATTTTACTGGGGCACAACAGATTTATACAGGGGCACGTGCCCCAGTGAAAAGGGTCTTGCCACGCCATAGTCCTCTACCCACCCTCCAATCTCCTTCTACCCACCCTCTATACAACCATCCCACATTCCTGTCGGGGCCGATCATAGCAGCAATGAGCTGTAAAGCTGGATTCCTCCTGACTGGCTGTGTGCCACAGATCAAAGGATGGAGGAGGGACAAGTGAGAGAATTGCGTGTCCTTTCTTTTAGGAGGTCTGTGTCATCCCCATGACAGGGGACAGATGTGTCTGTCCCACTGTTACTGGGGCCTGTCATTTGGTTCTACCCAGTATTTGCATCAAAGAGCTCCATCGGCCTCTCTGAACAATTCTCTTCAACTCTGTCTTTATTTATCTCCCTTTCTCATCCCGCCATCCCTCTCCCTCTCCTTCTCCTGCTCCCTCCCTCTCTCCCTCTCCTTCTCCTGCTCCCTGCCTCTCTCCCTCTCCCTCTCCTGCTCCCTCTCTCCCTCTCCTTCTCCTGCTCCCTCCCTCCCTCTCTCCCTCTCCCTCCCAGCTTTCTCCGACTCTCCCATCTTAATCAGTCAGCTCTAGTGGTGAGAGTCTTTGTTGATGGCCAGGACAACGGAGCCTTAGCGTCAGAGTTCCCATGGGAATAGTTGATGTGCCCACTTGTCCAGAAAGGTGATGTTGCTCGGCTCTGCCCTTTATTCTCCCTCCAACACATAGCGCCTCTTACACGACCCACAGTTAATGTGGAGTCCCAGGGCCCAGGCCAAGAGCCTCATTCTCCATCCTTCCTCCTCAGTGGAGAGACTGCTGTGTGGAAGGGCTTAATCAGCCAGGCCAGCCTGCTGGGGACAGATAAAACACCCAGAGTGCTGGGTCCTCATAGTCCAGCCTGATTTATCCTTCGCCCATTGGTGCACGCACGCCCACGCACACACACACACACACTTACACATGTGCACACACACAAGCTAACACATGCATAGACCCTCGCGCGCGCACACACTCACGCATGCATACACACACTCACTCAGTCGGCAGTCATTATTCTCCGAACACACAAACTTCAATCTTGTCGCTCTTTTTCTCTCTCTGTTATTTACACACACACGCACACAGAGACACATACACACACTCTCACCCGTGTGAGCAGCTGGCAGTGTGAAGGAGGCTTCTGGAAGAAGAGGTCTTTGTGGACGTGGGAGGGCGTGCTGGGCGGGCTGTAAACACACACACTGAGCTGGAGGAGAGAGGAGGCCTGGGGGACACACAGGGCAGGACAGAAAGGGGAGGAGAGGAGAGAGGAGAAGACAGGAGGAGAGGAGAAGGGAGGAGAGGGGATGATAGGAGAGGAGAAGTGAGAAGAGGGGATGAGACTAGAATTGAAAAGAGAGGAGGAGAAGTGAGGAGAGGGGAGGAGAGTAGAGAAGAGGTGAAAATAGAGGAGAGGAGAAAAAGTGAGGAGAAGGAAGAAGATGAGAGGAGATGAGAAATTAAGAGAACAGGGAGAACAGGAGCACATAACACCCATTCTACACTCACTACACTGGCTCCCTGTCTCATTCCGTATTGACTACAAAGTCCTACTACTCACCCATAAATGCATAAATGGACATGCACCTCCCTACCTACAAGAACTCATTACTCCCCAAACATCCAACCGCTCCTTCAGATCCACAAACAGCTCGCTCCTCCGGGTCCCCAACACCAAGCTCCGCACCGTGGGTGACCAGGCCTTTTGCTACGGCAGCGCCAGGCCTGTGGAACAGCCTCCCTGACCACCTAAGGGCAACACAGACACCGGACTCTTTTAAAACTGGCCTACAAACCTTTCTATTTAGAAAGCCGTTTCTTACTTTTAAAATGTATTTTATTATAGTTTGTTTTTAACTATGTTCTTACTATGTACTGTGGCACTCTGAGATTCAGCTGAATGTAGAGTGTGTTATAAATTAAATTAATTATTATTATTATTATTATTAGGAGAGAAAGGAGGCAGGGAATAAGAGGAGAGATGGGATAGAGAGGGTAAAGAGAGGGAAAACAGAGAAGAAAGAGAGAGAGAGAAGAGGAAGGAGCGTGAAAGATAGACGGTAGCAGAGAAGAGACCAGACTTCTGGTAAATATTTTGTGTAGTTTCACCACTTGAAACAGGGGCCTACCATACCAGGACTGGTTAGTAAAGCTAGCTAGGGAACTGCTTTGGTCTGGTAGCTGAAGAGCTGCTCTCAGTTATAGTGGGTGTGTATGTGTGTGTGTGAATGTGTGTGTGCGTGTGTGTGTGTGTGTGTGTGTATGCGTGTGTGTGTGGTCGGGTTTGAGGTTTGACAGACTTACATAACGTGTGGGAGCTCCTCTGTATTCCAAAGCCAAATAAACGATCTGGCTGTGTTCGACTGTAGAACTGTTTTAAGAAAAGAGCTTCATACGTTATTCAAAGATAAAAGACTAACATGTCAAAGCAGAAAGCATAATAAACTCCCTGTAGGACGACCATCTGTGTGTATGTGGGTGTGTGTGTGTGTGTGTGAGTCTGTGTGTTTGAGGTGTGTCTGGGCATGCATGTGTATGGTCTGTGGTGAGTGTGTGTGTGTGTGTGTGTATGCGTGATGTGTCTGTGGGCTTCCTAGGCAGTTAGACAGCAGAAGATTGATGTGTTGGTCGTCGTAGGTGGGATGTGTGTCTCACAGTAACAGTAAGGGTGTAATGGTGTGGAGGTCTCCACTGGGAACTAATGGTAGTCAGATGTGAAGGTGAACAGCATCCAACAGGTGTGAGCATCTCAGTCCCAGCACTAGCCACAGCTCCTTCATTGCCTGTAGCCCTCTAGGCCCCCAGCCCCAGCCCCAGCCCCAGCCTTGACGCCAGCCACGGTCATATCTCCAGTCATAGCCCCCAGTCTCCAGGCCCCATGCTAGCCCAAAGCACCAAGCCCCAAGCCTTTTACCCAACCCCCAGCCCCTGCCTTTCACCCATGTCCCTCATCAATGACTCTAAACGCTTCACTCACGATTGTCGGCCTGTGACATCAACCACCACAATCGTCAACTGAACCATGATATCACTTCCACCCATGACATCATCCCACTGTGTCAGGTGACTGACATCAGGCAGGTTGCATGCTGGGAGCCTGACATCATGGAAACAGCGATACCTGTTGGGTACACAGTGATGACATGTTCAGCCGTAACGTCAACACGCTTCAATTCAGCCTGTTCGCTTCAATTGTGTGCAGCCATCAATTTAAAAGGGGCCAAACCTGACAGGCATTCTCTTACAGTGGAATCACAAAGAACCAACCAAGAGTGTGATGTGTGAGGAGACTGGTGCTCCGACACATGCATTACTTTTTATTGATTTTGTCTGTGTTTACTTTCAAATGATTGACTCTGATTCACCAGCTCTCTTCTCTGACCCTTTCTCCCTCTCTCCTCTATCCCTCTCAACCTAACTCCTCAATCCCTCTCTAGCTCTCTCCTCAATCCCTCTCTAGCTCTCTCCTAAATCCCTCTCTACCTCTCTCCCTCTTTCTTCTCTCCCTCTCTGCCTCCCTCCTCTGTCTCTCTTTCTCTCGTTAAACGTGCGTTCTCATTTAGAATTTCCAACCCGTGTTCTCTCTGGGGCCTTCACCTGGTAAACAGTGCAGGGATTTGGATGGGTGGAAACTTTGCCTCATGGCGTCAGGAGTCCGGGTCTGCTAGCTAGCTAGCTAGCGCAGCCGTGGCGATGCTGCCACGCACATTAAACATAATGACTCCTTATTAAGCACATCAGCTGGAAACAGAACATAAACTGTCATTTATGTGACAGTGAGCTGGTGTTATGGGATGTCTGGAAGGAGAGGAGGTTGGGGATGGGGTTGAGTGAATGAGAGAAGAGAATGCAGGAAGAGGTACAAAGGTAGAAAGAAGAGAAAGAGACAGAGACAGAGGGGAAGAACATAACTGAGAAAGACATGGAAGGAAAAACACAGGGCAGGGATGAGATGAGAAGGACTGGGACAGAGAGGGAGAGAGAGTGAACCAGAGAGACAGAGAGAGGGGGGAAGAGAGATGAGACGCTGCTCAGCCAGACAGAGAGCAGAAGTAGCAGGTAAAGCCCAGACCCAATGAGAGACAAAGAGAGATCTTTTTTAAGATACATCATTCACACATTGATCATCACATTGAGGAGGATCTCAGGCCAAATAAAAAGTATTTTTTTAAAGAGACATGAGACTGCACAAACAGGGGTTGGCACTCAGAACCAAAGAGAGAAAGAGATAGAGAGACAGAGAGAGAGAGACAGAGAGAAAGAGACAGAAAGAGAGACAGAGAGACAGAAAGAGAGAGACAGAGAGAAAGAGAGAAAGAGAGAAAGAGACAGAGAGAGAGACAGAGAGACAGAAAGAGAGAGACAGAGAGAAAGAGAGAAAGAGACAGAGAGAGAGACAGAGAGACAGAAAGAGAGAGACAGAGAGAAAGAGAGAAAGAGACAGAGAGAGAGCATCACGCTCCATGTGGGTTTTCTCTGCAACACGTCTATTTGATGTCATAATAACATAATTGAAGCATAACAACCCATTGACGCCCTGCACAGTTTTGTCTTTGTCCAAGAGAAGCAGAAATTTGTGTGTATTCATGTGTGCGTGTGTGTGTGTGGGTGTGTGTGTGTGTGTGTGTATGTGTATTTAGGAAGGACATGTTGAGGAAAGCCCTGCTTAGGAGTGTGCTCCCATGGAGTCCCCCTACATCTGCTACCAGCTTGTTACAATTTCCAGTCATTTAAAAGAAACACTGTTTTTCTTCCACACATGAACGCACACACACACGCACACACTCTGACAAGCACCCACTCACACCATGCTCATGTCTGTAAGGCCCTGTATTTCAAGGTTAGGCTGACCAAAAGCAAATGTTTTTCAGATCCAGTTCAGTACACTCTAACTTGTGTCCTCTACTTCCCCTGCATGTGACAAGATTAATATCACTGCAGGCTGACAAAGAAACAGAAGCACCCTGCGTGGTTTTTACAACCCTTTTATAAGGTCACAGACTTGAAGTGGTCATGGTTGACTTACGGTTGTGTGGTCACGGTTGAGTTCAAAGCCCTGATTTAAGCTGGTCAACAATGATATCCCGCTTGCCTCTGTCCTGAGCTGAGAAGTTCACTAATTGTTAAATAGAGAAATATGAGCCTGGGTCCTCCGAGGGAGACTGTGTCAGGAGTCAAACAAAGTCACTCAGGTTCAGGAGCTGAGAGAGAGAGAGAGAGAGAGAGAGAGAGAGAGAGAGAGAGAGAGAGAGA
Source organism: Thaleichthys pacificus (assembly GCA_023658055.1). Classification (NCBI taxonomy): domain Eukaryota; kingdom Metazoa; phylum Chordata; class Actinopteri; order Osmeriformes; family Osmeridae; genus Thaleichthys; species Thaleichthys pacificus. The sequence continues at coordinate 16,571,519 of CM042857.1, read as the reverse complement.
GAGAGAGAGAGAGAGAGAGAGAGAGAGAGAGAAGAGAAGAGAAAGAGAGATAATAAACTTGTCTCCCTGCTAGCATCTCTCAGGTTCCTTGATGTGTGAGAAAATGTCACAGTGCCATGATAAAATCACACGCACACGCACACACAAACGCACACACACCAAAACACACAAACACACACACATCAACGCACACACAAAAAATGAACACATGCACCGAGAGTACAGAGATCTTTCTCATCAGTGATTCAGATTAATGACTCTCTAAATAGATTGTTAATGATCGTTCACTTATTCACTGCTCAGGCTAACAGGCTACTAACATGATGCTGATTTGCATTCAGCAGGGTCTGGTGAGAGGATGAAGATGTTACAGCTGTCAGTGAAGATCAGGCCTTTGTCTTCCTCTGCTTATGGAGTCTTTCCATTCCAGATAGAGAAAAGCCACTCTCCAACTCCTTTTAAAGCCTCTCTCAGTCACACATGCTTGTTCTCTACCACAGTTTTCAGGCTAAACATCTGGCCCCATTCACCCTGAGATTGAATGGACTTCAAACCCAGTGTCGCAAACCGCACATACACACACACACATAACCATCACTTTCACACAGCCTTGTTCAAAAACACACGTACTGTCCGTAGACTACATTTTTGCTAGGACATACTACCCTAACACACTCATTACCATGCACACGATATCACATTCACACACACAAATAATAACCACTTGCAGTCTTACACACACACACACACACATCTCCCCCATGCCAGTCTCTGCCTACGCCTCTGAACCTCCCACTGTGGAGTAAACAAGATCTCAGCTCCTTGTAGAATGGCCATCTAGGCATTTCTGACATGCATTGTTTGTGTAAAGAAGTTTAGACCCTGAGCTTCTAACCCCAGCCCTCTTCTGAGCCTCTAACTCCAGCCCTCGTCTGAGCCTCTAACCCCAGCCCTCTTCTGAGCGAGGCTAGGGCTGTGAATAATGCCCATAGGACCTGACTGGCAATGTGTGCGTGTGTGTAAGTGTGCATGTATGTGTGTGTGTGTGTGGATGCATAAGGGCTGTGTGAGCATTTATATTATGTTTTTGCACGTGTGTGTTCAATACTACATATATCTATATATATTTGTGTTTGAGTGCATGTGTGTATGTATGTGTATGGGTGTTTGTGGGAGAAAGAAAGTGTGACTAATGCCTCCAGAATGGTATGTATCCATTGGGGGGCCATTAGCAGTTTTGGCCCCCGGGAGGCCCAGCGGGAAGAGAGACAGGCATTGTAGTGGCCCCCGTCACCCCTATCAGGCTCCAAGTCCCCCCTGCAGCTCTGTTGGCTAGTTGGGAGACACTGGAGAGCCGTCAGGGTCAGTAAAACAAACTCCAACTGTCATTCAAGATAGCCGCTCTAATTATGATGTTTGTCTCTGTTAAAATCCAGATTACTAAGGAAGACACTAAGATTAGTACTATACTGTATGTATGTTGTCCATCCCTGACACAGAAAGGCTGACTTGTGATATTCAGACCTCTGAACTTTCTTTGCAACTGAAGTCTTTGTGATTGTGTGTGCATGTGTGTGTACTTTGGAAAGATTGAGTCCAAGGAAGATGAGGCTAGCTCTGTGTCTGTAAGGCTCGGGGACAGGAGAGCAGGACAAGAGGTGGGGGGGGGGGAGTAGAGAGAGAAATAGAGAGACAGAGAAATAGAGAAATACTAAAAGAAAGAGAGAGGAGGGGGAGGGAAGGAGAGAGGAAATAAATAAAATTATAGACATAGAAAGAAAAGAAAAAGAGAAATAGAGAATTTGAGAAATAGAAAGAGAGGGGAGAGAGAGAAAGAGAGAGAGAGAGAGAGAGATGAGAGAGAGAGAGAGAGAGAGAGAGAGAGAGAGAGAGAAAGAGAGAGGCTGTTATGAAAGGTGTAAAAATACCCTCCTGCTCCAAGATAAACCCTCTCTCCCACGGTTTGACATTTACCATGGCCTGGAGCGTGGGAGTGTGTCAGGGGGTTGCCCTGTGTGTGTGTGTGCCCTCTACCTGGGAGAAAAGCTCCATTGATGTTGGTTGTTGCAGGTCTCCCTTTGAGTGAAGTGTGGGCCAGGGTCAGAGGGAAACTCTGGGATTTTCCACAGGTGGCCTACCTTGTGTGTGTTTGTGTTTGTGAATGTGGCGTGCTGAGAGTGTGTTATTAGATGTTATTAGGTGTATTGGTGTGTAATTGCGTATGTGTACGTATGTGTGTTCGCGAGTGATGCATGCCCATGGGTGTGACTGTGAGGAAGGTGTGTGTGTTTGTGTGTTGGTGTGTGTGAGGGGTAAGCCCTGTTTGTATAGGGATGTGTGTGTTTTAAAGTGTGTGATTCATATGTAATTGAGAGGGGAAATCTGTTTTTACATGAGAGGAGGAGGGGAGGGGGGTATGACGAGGAAAAGGTGGAGAAGTGTATAGGAGGAGGAGGAAATGGGGAGGGAGGAAGGGTGTAAGAGGAGGAAGGAGTGGGGTGGGGAGTTGTAGCAGGAGGTGGGGGGTAGGAGGAGAAGGGGTGGGGGTAAGAGAAGGTTAAGGAGGAAGTGGGGGGTAGGAGATGGAGGGGAAGAGGTAGAGGTATGGGTAGGAGGAGGTGGGGTAGGAGGAGGTTGGGGTGGGGGGCTAGGAGGAGGCAGGGTTGGGAGTAGGAGATAAACAGAGGCTGTATAGAGAGGGGTGTTTGGTAAAAGGCCTTGAGGATTCATACAGTGATTGCATTGGGTAGAGACTGCAAGCATCTTTCTAAATTCAGCTTCCATAAGAACTCTTACATGGTATGGTACAAAATTACCACCACCACCCTCCACACACACACACTCTCTCTCTCTCTCTCTCTCTCTCTCTCTCTCTCTCTCTCTCTCTCTCTCTCTCTCTCTCTCTCTCTCTCTCTCTCTCTCTCTCTCTCTCATAGTGGTATGGTTATTGATAAATAAAACAACAACAGTTAAGGTTAGGAAAACGGACGTCCCAGACTATAACCCATTGTATTGTTGTCGGTTGAACGTAAAGATAATTCCATCACCTACATCACCATAATACATCACATCATCACATCACTTACACCAACGTTGGACCTAAGTAAATATTCCCCTTTGTAAGAGATCCCGAGGGGAACGAGATGAGGGATGAGACACCATCAATGAGGCGCCCTAGCGCCATCTTCTGGTAGCACCCTGAGAGCCCATTGATAACAAAGATTTTGCAATCTCCTTTACAGCTCCTCCTAAACTTAAAGCCCCCTCTCGCCAGCTCTCCAGCACAATGTGTAATTACACAAAAAGTCACACCCCTTGACCACTAATTTTCTTTCCCAATTTGTTACATTTCCCCCACCCCCGAACTTACGTCCCCTACCCTCTCCTCCGACCCTTCCTCTGTCCTCCCGTTCCCAGGGCGCTGTAGACTGAGCTCTTGCTGTCAGATCGATGATGCACGCATAACCTTTGGCGTTGCGCATCTGATAAAGTTACTCACTTTCCGCCATGACAGCACGCGTTAGAGCTAATTTAGGGCCTTTTTCGCTAAAGGAGCACTCAGACGGTGCCGCTGCACGGTGCAGTCGTTTGTCACAGGCTGGCGGACCAGCGAATGACCCGCCACGCTTGATGTTCGTCACTTTGACACTGACCTACTTAAATGCCGTCTCCCCTTAGCTGTCAAAGAAAATCACTGCCTTCGCATGGGCGAGCTGGACATCTACTATTAGTCATTTAGGTTATACAACGACATCGTACAGATATTCATGACCATAATGGATCTTTTACGTTTTTTATGTAGGCTAATCTAAATGTTGAATTATTTTTAGAATTGTGTTCGGTAAAAACACTTTTACATCTGCTTACTTGTTACGGGCCCTGTTCGTCAGACCGAATGTCTCAACTTAAATCAGACACAGATTGATGACGGTAGGGCAGGGAAGAGTCCTCCGCGACGCACTCAGTTAAGGGCGAATGTGGGAGGCATTGACCCGCGGCCGAGGTCTCATCAGCCGCTGTCCCCGACCGTCGCCCCGCTGCCTGTCAAAGTCACATTTTAATCGCAAACGTAATTTGAATTTACACTAATGAATACAAATGACTCCCAGGACTCCACAAGCTGAGAGTAATAAATTATTATCGCTTCTAACAATCCTCTTTCTCAAGCCGTTTTTCAATTAGGTGTCCCCACGGAACCGATCAGGGATGACCCGCTCAAATGAAGATAAACGATGCTGCGCGCGGAGCAGCGCGTCTGCTACCTCACTTTAATGGGTTTCTAATTCCAAAACATCTTTGACGTGACGAGGCGTGCGTTTTTTTTCAATTTTCTATCCACAGCTTGAGGAGAAAGTTAACCTAATTGAAAGCAGGTGTTTATCAACCTTGCTTCGACGGTGGTAGGTGATTTACTGGCTACTGACAAAAAAGAGGGCCTTTGCCACTCATTGGACTAGACACAGACCTACAAGAGGTCTGGGGTACTCAGCAGTGTATAGACTTCCAACGTGTTCCTGTCACCTCTGTAATCCTCTTCTCTTCAAGTTCCAACTCAGTAGCCAAACCACAGTCTGTTAGGAGACAGATGTCTGCACATCACCCAGCCTGCATTTAAGCTCTGTGATAATTAGGCATGTTCATGTCGTGGAAACACCTAGGCTTTTCCAGAGTCCCAGACAGTACTGCCCAAACACCTAAAACATGGTCACCATGATTCACTCTCTCCAGACCTGTTTACAGCCCTTCGTCTCTCTCTCTCTCTCTCTCTCTCTCTCTCTCTCTCTCTCTCTCTCTCTCTCTCTCTCTCTCTCTCTCTCTGTCTCTTCCTCTCTCTCGCTCTCTTTAACTCCCTCTCTTTCTCCCTCTCTCGCTCTCTCTAACTCCCTCTCTCTCTCTTTCTCCCTCTCTCCCTCTTCTCTCTTTCTTTCTTTCTCTCTCCCTCTTTCTTTATTTCTCCCTCTATCTCTCTCCCTCTCTCTCCCTCTCTCGCTCTCTCTCTTTCTGTGGTCTCTATGTCACTGGAACAATCTTCTGTGTAGAGTATCCAGAAAGAGCCAAATGTACCACAAGGGAACATTTCCATAGACGAGTTCCATTGACCACAGAGTGTAGACATCCTAAATGAATAGCATAGAAACAAATACAAGCTTTTTCAAAAATGAATGAATTGATAGGAACGAGTGCAGCAGAAGCACTATAGCTGTCTCTCTTTCTCCACCTATCCTCCTCTTCCTTCGTTCATTTTCTATCCTATTCTTCTCACTCATTCTTTTTTCCCACCTATCTTCTTCCTCCTCCTATAGTTATGTGTCATGATAATGCATTAGCCCCATCTATGACCTTTTCACAGTTGGCCAACATAAGCTTGAGAAACCGGCAATATTTGGCAGGCCTTGTCCATCTAACTGTGTAACCTCCTGACCTCTCCTCCCCTTGACTCTTGTCTCATTTTCACCCCTCCCCTCCCCTCTCCTGGAGATAGTATCCCCTAGCAGCACTGAGACTCTGTGAACCCCAACCCATAAAGACCTTTTCACCAGAGAGCGAGGGTCCAGTCAGGCGAGACAGCCAGCACTGTTGCAACAGGCCAATAAAGTTGAACTTCTAGAGATGTTTGTCTGTTCTCACATCCATCTCCGCTGTGCGGTTAATTCCATCTGTCATTGGTGAGCCCCTCATCTGGGGAACTGTGTTGATTACAACAGAGAACCTGTCACAGCTAAAGGACTTTAGTCTGCGTTGACATAAAACACTCTTAGCATGGATACACTCTCAACAGATTAGCCCAGAATTGTCTTTCTCTGTGGGAAAAGCCGGAAAATACATGTCAGAACCACAATCAACACAACCCAACAGTATAAACATGCTTCTAGATGGGATAGGATAAACATGATGGATTGGTGGCCTCAACAGTAAAACGACATGCTTGTCCTTGCTTATAGCCAACGCTATCGCAATAGAAAACAACCCTACATGTATGACAAACACTGTGGCGAAAGACCTTCAGCTTTAAATCGCACCCCCCTCCCCAAGTCCTCACTCCCCCGTCCCCCTCAGACAACAAAGCTCTTCTGGATGTAATTCCAAACCCCACATGTAGCTAGCCACAGAAGAATGAACAGCCCCCGCTCCCACCCCCGCCAACACCAACCCCCACCCCCCACTACAACCCCAGAATAATTACCAGAGAGCCTGCCAGCGGGACTAATCATAACGGCCTGTCCCTGACTTGCCTGTGCCCCTTGGGAGAGACAGTGAGCCCTGTTAGACATGGAGATCCATTCAGACCAACTATGAATGGCTCCACCGACTGTCAGCAAACAGACACACGGGGGGCTACACACACAAAGGGGTGACATGAATAAACACACATGCACATACAAACATGCAGGCACACATTGCACATCAACAGGTACACACACACACACACACACAAACAAACAAGATTTGTACACCCATACTGTTTAATATTGTGTACATACACATGCACAAACATGTCATTTACAATTAAGTGTAGTAATAAAAGGACAATTAGCTACTGAGAAGAGAGTTATCTGTTCTCAAGCTTTTCTCCATGTTTTGTGTATGTGAAGTCAGTATCACCTCTAGACAACCTTCTTAATGCTGCATAAAGTCTTCCACCACATGTCCTGGTGCATAACAGTTGGGAATCTTACATCACAGAATGAGAACCCTCAGAGGAGTCATAAGGAAACTCATTTTCCCAGAGTTCCTAGGGGCCATGAACCATATTTCCAGACGTAACCATCAAAACGGAAATAGGATTGTGTACAATGTAAAAAAATTGAGAGATATTTAAAATGAAGGTTCTTGTTGAGGTCATTGTGGGGAGTGAGTACTTGTGCTGATTATTAGCTCATGTGGCTCTGCTGTTGACAGATAACTATGTGCTGAGCGCAGCTCTGAGCCCCATACAGGTGGACCAGCATCACTTAACTCCTGCTGTCCACTCAACACCAGTCCTCTACACACTTCCTGCACGGACCGCTGTGTCAACACACACACAGTCACACACACACACACAGACACATAAGCACATACGCACACATTGGCACCCATACATATTTGACACACAGACACACAGGAACACACACGTGCACGCGGTCACACTCAGCGTCAACACACTCACTGCACACACACTCCTCGGCTCTCGAGCGTTCTCCATCATCCATTTGTTCCCTCTCTCCCTCTTCATCACCTACTTACTCCCTCCCTCTCCATAAATCCCTGTGTTCCCAATGCTTGTCTCAGGCTTCTCCCTCTCGTCCTTCCTCTCCACCTCTCCTTCTCCATTCTCTTCCTCTCTGGCCTCATCCTACACCTCAAACACTGAGGCTGGAGGGCCCAAAGTTAACTTCCAGCTGCTTAACTCAACTTCTGATCTCTGACACGCTGTCTGTGTTCATGTGTGTGTATGTGTCCAGAGCTGCCTGTCAGACGTTTACAGCTCTCTGGTTGCCCAGCGGAGCTCCATAGTGTGTGTGTGTGTGTATGTGTCCAGTGAAACTCCATAATGTATGAGTGTCCATAGTGTGTGTGTGTGTGTTCAGCGCAGCTCCATAATGTGTGTGTGTCTTTCATTTCCGTCTGACTGCTTGTTACTCCTCGGAGAGAGTTCAAACTCTGAGGAATCATAAGAAAGCTAATTCTTCCAGACTTCCTAGGGGTGATGAGACACACACCCAGGCTGAGGTTGCGCTCAGTATGAACAAATAAAAATAAAGTAAAATGTACAGTAACAGACATTAGTTTGTTATTTATATGGATTAATAAAGTGTTCATGTTAATTATATCGAATATCTTACAGTAAATCCAAAAAAATGCTATGCTCTCTTGTTTTGTCTTTATTTTATTTAATCTTTATTTAACCAGGGAGGGCTAATTGAGATTTTAAATCTATTTTGCAAGAGTGTAATGAAAATGCATTATGGTAATGACAACAGCATTCGTTGTCACCATGGTGAAATACTGTATGGTTTTATGTAATGTTCATATGGAAACAGAGGTTATCAAACTGTAGATGAGTGGTCCATGGGATGTTAATGTCCCACAAATGCTTGCAGCTAGCTGACAGGACTCCAAGCTGAAGTCAGGGTGCAGAGGGGGCTGGGGCTGGTGAGGGCTGAGGGCTGGTGAGGGGTGGGGGCTGGTAAGGGGTGGGGGCTGTTGAGGGGGCTTGCAGCAGGCAGCAGGACATAATTTGTGTGCTATTTTTAAACACTACACATTACAAAAGGAAAACAAGGTTGGTGAGTGTGCGCAGGTTTGAGTGTGTGTGTTTGGGTGTATGTATTTGAGTGTGTGTATGCTGGTGTGTGTGTGTTGCACTGTGAGCCCAGTAGAGAACCGGAGGATTTACAGGGAGTCACTGAGCTGGTTTCTACACCCTCCTCAGACCTGTAAATCACAGCCTAACTGAACACAACACAGCTACTAACGACTTTACCACCTTCATTCCCTCTCTCCCCCTCACCTTTCTCCTTCTCTCCCCCTCCCTTCTATACTCCTTCCTTCCTCAGCTTGTTCCTAATCTCCTCCCTTCCTCACCTTCCTCCTTCTCTTCTTCCTTCCTCACCTCCTCTTCTTTCCTGCTCCCTTACTCACCTCCATCCTTCTCTCTTCCTCCCATCTTCAGCTCCCTCCTTCTCTTCTCCTTTATCCCTCTCTTCCACTTTCTATTTATCACCTCATCATATTTGTCCTCTATATCCTCCCTCTTCTGTCCACTCTCCTTGCTACACCTCTTCTCCTCTCTTGGACTCTCAACACATCTCCTCTACTCTTTAAACCTTACTTTGGCTCTTACAACTCTCTGACTCCTTCACCCACTCTCTGACTCTCTTCCCCAGCTCTCTCCGCAACTCCCTAGGACTCTCTCCCACACTCTCGACTATCTCCCACACTCTCTTTCTCACTGACTTTGATTAATTCTCCAAGTCAACCCAGGCCTGCACAGTATCAGGTTCATGTAGAACTGAAAAGGACAACTGTTTATATACAGTATAAAGCTATAAAACTAGAAATGGTTCCAGTCCTAGAATAACCATGTCAGTGTCATAACTGCCATAACATAACAGCAATAACAAGACCCGGGGAAGTTGAGAGAGAGAGGGAGGGGGAGGGAGTGAAGAAAAGGAGTATGAAAGGGAGGGAGTAGAAGAGGAGAGAAAATCTGCTACAGGGCTTTCCCCCATACTGTACATACATGTCTCAAGATTTGAAAGAGTTTCCTAAGGTGAGTGTGTATGTGAAGTGTGTGTGTGGGTGGGGGTGTTAGTGTATGTACAAGCGTGGGTGTGTTTGTCCAGCATGTTTCCTGGTGTTTCCATGCTGTCACTAAGACCCCAGTGAGACAGCCATGCACAGCTTGCAGTAAACCAGAGAGGGACTATACTGTAGTCTGCAGTTAACTACGTAGGGGAAACCCTGAAAATCAGACATACTCTCTTTCTCAGTCTCTTGTTCGTTCCCTTATTATCTCATGCCCTCTCCCCCTTTCTTCTCCCTCCCTCCCTCCTCCCTCCCTCCCTCCCTCCCTCCCTCCCTCCCTCCCTCCCTCCCTCCTCATTCTCTTTCTCTCTTGTGAGGGAAAACAGACAGTTCAGTGATACATTCCTGAGGTTAGGAGTTTCTCTAGATGCTACAGTTGTAACATTACTCTACCACCCCAGCCACCAAAACAACAAGAATGATTCACATTATTTCTGAAGTTTTATTGAAAGACAGAGTCAATACATGTTCTCAGTTATTGGTTACATGATAATACATCTTAAGACTTCCACGATTTCAAAGGGGGATTGTGCCATTTGTCATTGCTACACGAGACTCGTAATTATTGCTTATAAAAAGGGGATGAACTTCTTCCTGGAAATGCACCAGGCTACTGATAACAGGCAATCACCGAACTGCCTTTGTTGTTATTATTTACAATTATATGCAGATGTTATGAACACTTAAGAAATGTAATGAAATATATTAGCCACTTGAGTGCAGAACAGAAAGAGAGCAGGTCATTGTAAATCCAATTGTATCAGAAATTCAATTGAAATAAAAGAATAACTGTTCTATAATTCAAGATAAGTTATTCTACATTTTAAACTGGATCTGATTTCGTTCAGCCAGGTAAGAAATGGCCTGGCTAACACCTGATTGGTTGACAGGTTGATGTCAGCTGAAGGCTGGGATGAATAAGACAGACTGGGTCGAGAGGCTGGTGAACTTTGTAGGAGTAGTGGCTGGTGACAAAGCTCCTACAGCAGAGCAGCACAAGGAGAAGGGGGGTACAAAGAGACAGAAGACGGAGGGGGTAAAGAAAGAGAGACGAATAGGGAAGATATAAAGAGAAGATGGAGTGGAATTGAGAGAAAGAGGAAAGATGGGTTAAAAAAGAGAGAAAGGGACGATGGAGGGTGCAAAGAGAGAGAGAGAGAAGATGGAAGGGTATAAAGAGAGAGGGAAACAATTGAGGGGTAAAGAGAGAGAGGAAAGATGGAGAGAAGGGAGTCTGGTAGTGAGATTCTGAGGATTGTGAACACTCACACTACGGTTCATTAGCCTACAGTAGTCATAATCTCTTTAGTAGTATATGAGGCTCCCAGATCTGTACAGAGGAACAGAGCCAGCCTCTTCTGCTCAACCAGGTCCCTCACTCACTGACGGATGACCGATCTGTAGCGCAGCTTAATCTAAGATAATTTCCCATTGACAAGAAAAGAAGACGTCCGTCCAAATTAAAGTTAACATCTGTCACGGTGCATTAGGACACTAGGAGTTAAATCCAAACAACTTCTATTTGAAGAGATTCAGTATCATGGTTGCTCTAGGTCATGAAGCCATAAATATAGTGGGTTTGTCCTACGCGTTAAGCTGATCCTAAAGTGAGCCACTTGAGCAGAAAGCTGTACTGGTATTCATATCACAGGCGTCTAGTCCTGGACGTTTACAGACTCACCCCAGAGGAGAGGAGACAGGGTGGACATCTGCAGTCGGGAGGAAGACAGTCATTCAAGGCACTTGATTCTGTTCACATTCTTAAACGATCAACACAGAAAAAAATAACAAAAAAAACAACAACTTCCTTTAGGTATCGAGGCCCTTATTATACGAACAAAAATGCACTTGTTAGAACTATTTCTTGTTTTACAATGTGCCACAATCAAGTGTTTAAAGACACCAGCTAACTACTTTGGTACATGGTAACCTGCTCTAGAACATTCCAGTGACTGGTGACATGACCACATTGCTTTTAGGGGAGGGCTGTGGCCCGTGCATGTCTATATGGAGTATTACTAGTATTCAAGTATAGCAGAGACATTACATGCAAATTATGTGTTATATGTAAACGATTCGTACAACTCATAGATTGAATACATCAGAGAACAACTAACACATACTGTGTACCAAATAGAAACACCCTTTAAAAACCAAACATTCCAAACAGTATTATACCAAAACTAAACACAGAAGGCAACGTAACTACTCCCCAAAACAGGCTAAACACACCTGTTCTAAACCAACTCATAAAGCATATTTCCTATACTGAGAAGACACACCACAACTTCTGAGGTTATCTGAGGTCTATCTCCTTCCACAGGGTTTCAGTCCAGCCACAGGAGCGACAAACCAGCCCCGCACCGTGAGCAGTGATGCATAGTGCTGTGCAGAGCTACTGTAAAGCAAACCTAGCTATACGTACAGAAGCAGAGCATTCGAAGCATTCCACAAATCTTTACAAAACTACAATGTGCCATGTTCTTCCACAATATTAGGTCATCTCATCTTAGAGGGATAGTACTGTGAAGGCAGGGGGGCAGAGGGGGGGAGTCAGACGACATGATGGTCGTGGGGGCTTTCGGGTTGCCATTGGTTACCGTGAAGCTGCAGAATTCCCTGGAGTACCTCTAACCAGACTTTGTAGCAGAAGAGGTACTGTTCCTGCAGACAGAGATACAAGGGTTAACACTCACACACACCAACACACACACACACACACACACTCAAAGCCTATACTGACCTTGGTCTGAATCATTCCATAGCGTTGCAGTCTCATCTCCTTCACAATGTCACTCACATTGATCTGACAACACAGTGGCAAGAGAGACACAATCAGACATCTTTACTGTAGTTTGATCTACTGTAGTCTAATCTGTTTGATGTTGTTTGATATAGTCTAGTCTAGTTTGATCTACTGTATTCTAGATAGATGTAGTTCAAGCCAATGGAGTATAGTTGTAACATATTATATTACATTTGTAATTGGTAGTTTGCTCTAGCGTAGTACAATATTTCCTGGTGGTACATTTTCAGTTTTAAACTCAATGTTTTGAATATGATCTGATTGGTCATGATCGAGACTGACCGGCAGGTCATTTTCGATGAGGCTGAGTATGACGTCGGTACAGATAAGGACCCCGGTGCGACCGATGCCGGCGCTGCAGTGCACGATGACGGGGCCCTTGTGGTGTACGGCCCGCAGGTAGCGAATGAAGCGAACCAGCTGCTCGGAGCAGCGAGGGACGCCGTGGTCAGGCCAGCGAGTGAACTTCAGGTGCCGTACCAGATGGGTCTTACCTGTCTGGAGGACAGGAGGAGGGTGTGTGTGTGTTAAACTGTGTGCTTGTGTGTGTGCATGTTAAACTGTGTGCTTGTGTGTGTGCGTGTTAAACTGTGTGCTTGTGTGTGTGCATGTTAAACTGTGTGCTTGTGTGTGTGCATGCTAAACTGTGTGCTTGTGTGTGTGCATGTTAAACTGTGTACTTGTGTGTGTGTGTGTGCATGTTAAACTGTGTACTTGTGTGTGCATGTTAAACTGTGTACTTGTGTGTGTGTGTGCATGTTAAACTGTGTGCTTGTGTGTGTGCATGTTAAACTGTGTGCTTGTGTGTGTGCATGTTAAACTGTGTGCTTGTGTGTGTTACTCTTTGTGCTTGTGTGTTGCTCAGTGTCCTTGTGACTTCCTGTATGCGAGCACGTGACACACGTGTGTATGTGTGAGCATGTGTGTGTGTTAGACTACTGAGTGTATCTGTTAGCGTGTGTCCAGCTCCCTCACCTCCTTCTCCACTATGCGCATGATCTTGATGTGGAAGTACTCCTGCTGCTGCTGATTCTCCAGGAACAGTTGGTACCGACCCGCATCTAGCGGAGAGCTCACCTTCTCTGGCCAGTACCTGCACAGGGGGAAACACACACCGCACCACCATGGAGACCGGTGTTTCAACATTCACATAAAAACTATAAACCAAAGCCAACACAGAAAAATCTCCATTAATCTACTGGATTGAGTTAGTTTGCTACCAAAAGACTATCTTTAAACAAGCCGCCCAAATAAGAATGTGTGATTTGTAATACTGAATTCTGTCACTTTCCCGTGTTTTTATAAAGCCACGGTTTATACCCCGAAAATAAATATATTTTTCCTTTTGGTGGTGAGGCTTATATTTCGATGCGGCTTATTCATAGTCTTCAGTCACGTGACATCCGCGGTGACCTAGAGGGCAGAAAGCTGCTGGCATAGCGGCTCACACCGTTTAGACGCAGCAAAAGCCGGCAAATTTACCTTCCCACGTTTTTTGGGATCACCTCTTAGCTAAAGAAAAGGCAAGATATGGACACAAACTGCAAGTGTCGGGGACTTGAGATCCATATACAGCACCCGCTGCCATATTTCTGCCCCTAAAAACCACAATACTTTTATATATGTGATGACTAGTGATATCATTACTGTAAACTAACTAACCCCTCTCTCTCTTAAACAACTGCTAACTATTCAAACGGAAAGTCAACTTTTCCTTTAATCTTTACCTATTACAACCTCAATTCCAAAAAAGTTGGGATGCTGTGAAAAACGTAAATAAAAACAAAGGATCAAATGAGTATGAGTCTCAGTATCAGTCTTAACACAAGCCTCACACATTGTCTTTGTTTTACATTCAGTTGAATATCGGTGTAAAGGGATTTCCAAAAAATTTAATTCCAAATGCATTTTGACTTTAGTTGTGTCTAACACAACAACCCAACTATTTAGCTAGCTAACTTTAACTCACTACGACCACTGCAGTTGGTCGCCTCGATACACAACACACTATGTCAAACCGATTACATGTGTTTTATGGCAAAAATACCATAATTAATATACCTGTATATTCTTGTGTTAACTTTACTTGAGCATGATGAAGCGTTAACTGCAAATACGTGTATATTTGGACGGTTGGCATTGTTTGCCCTCCCCGGACACAGAGGTAACATTAGGTTTAATGGCACAAATCCACAATCTCCTCCTCTCTGGGTTTTCTTTATCGGAGGAAATTCTAAAGAAACACAGCCCAGGCTTGTCTCCTCTTCGATTACTGCATCCGATAGAACAACAACTATCCGGCATTTTGGCAACACAAAAGCAACAGACTCAAAGCAAATGTATGACTTTATAATGGTGGCGGGCAGCGTAAAGTCTTTTTTGCCCTCCAAGGGGGCGTGCCCCTTGGAACGTGATGTCACGTGAAAACTATGAATAGTACGTTTTTATAACAAAACAACAGTAGAAACACTTTTTTCGTGAATGCTATGAGTGCTATATTATGCTATATTAGTTCATTCCCAGGCAATAGAAAACATACATTACGCACTTACTGACTTTCGTTTTTGAAGTGTTACTCAACAGCATGCTGTAAGATCGCCTATACTCGTGCATTGCTTGGTATCATTGTTCCCGTATCAAGTGTGGCATATATTCCAGTGCGGTTTATACTCAGATTTACAAACACAAAGCTCCCATTCTGGTGAGGTGCGGTATATAGAAAATGCGGCTTATTTTCCGAAAAATAAGGTATTTGACCCCATAACCCTGGCTAGTAGTGTACCTCTAACCCCGACGTATGACCCGTGGTACGTACGTATGACACTTGACCCTTCCCCTCTCGACCTCCTGGGTCATCATGGCAATGACGTCAGACTTGTTTTCCCAGACCATCTGCCAGAAGGCGGGCACAGTGGAGGGCAGAGGGCCCTGGCACGAGATGTAGTAGAAGTCCTTGGTGCCAACCTCCATGTGGATGTAGCTGGCATTAATGTAATCCTGGTTCTCACCTAAGGGCACCCGAGTCAGGTCGTCTAGGAGTGGGGTGGTTGTGCAGGGGAGGAGATGTGGGGAGAGGAAGGGAAAGGTGGAGAGAGATGGGGAAACAGAAGGAGTGTAGAGGAAGAAAGAGGAACATGGAGAGAGAGACACAAAGTGAGTTTTCTCTTGTGGGATTACTGGCTGCAATAAACATTTACAACCTCAAAATGGTTTTCTCTCTGTTTTGATTATAACTAACAGGCTAACAACACTCCGTTGTTATTTTCCCTGGAACACACCACCCTGGAGAGCCTTAAACAACCAGTAAACAATAAGAGTGTTTCTCTGAGCATTCAAGGAGGGAAAACAAGAAGCAGAGAAATGGAAGTAGGAGAGAGGAGAGGGGTGACAGACAGATTCCCTGTCACCCCGTGTCCCTCCCTCTTTGACCAGCTCCAGTGTGGCACACAGCAGTCCTATTGTACGTGGGAGGCCTTTCTGTTCCCATAACAAGGTTCAAACATGTTAGGAGTTTCAGGTTGCACTGCTCTGAGATTTGGGAACAGCTTGTAAACTTTTAGTTTGTTTTGAGAACACTCTGGTTCTGTCAAATACTACGGCACAATTTTATTGTATTTTTTTACTGAACTGAAAGAGAGATAAAGAGAAAAGGAGAGAGAGGTAGAGAATGACTATTCAAATATACTGAATACAAAAAACAAACACTGTATTCCACTAGAATGGATGACCCTAAATTAAACAGCTAAAAAATGTGTGTCTGTGTGTGTGCGTGCTGGTGTGAGTGGATGCGTGTGTCTGTGCGAGTGTGTGTGTGTGTGTGAAACTCACAGGGTAGGATGTCTCTGTATCTGTTCTTGTCACGGTTCTCAGCTGCCTTTCCCCACCAGGCAGTTATCAGAAGGCTTCAGGTGCTCCAGGGTCTAACAACCAACAAGACCCAACAACTAACATCAACCGACTTATCAACTACTAACAATCAACAATTGACAACAGTCAACAACAATCAACACCTGGATGCTTTATTTCTCATTCAAACACAAAGCTCCCATCACCTAGAGTATGTGGCTGAAATGATGTGTTAACTAGGTGTTGAAATACATCTAACTACTCCAAGACACTTGCATGGACATTTCCAGGGCATATACCATGCAGCTCTTCGTGACATTGCTTGTAAGAAGGGCTATATAAATAAAGTCTTATTTGAGTCGACGATATGCACCATGAACTCTTTGACTAGCTCCTGTTGGTCCAGCTGGTGCTGCAGGATCTGAATCAGGGCCTTGACCCGGGAACCTGAGTACTGACTGGTCCGAGACGGACTGATCAGGGCCAGACTAGCCAGCTCTTCCTCCGACACAATAGGGGGACCTGCAGAAAGGCAGAGGTGAAGGGAGGGCCAGGTGGAGTGAAGGAGCAAGAGGTGGAGGGAAGGAGGGAGCGAGAGAGAGGTGGAGGGAGAGATGGAGAGGGGAAGGGAGATGGAGGGAGGTGGAGGGAGAGGGGAAGAGAGATGGAGGGAGGGAGAGATGGAGGGAGAGACGGAAGGAGGTGGAGGGGGAAAGGGAGTGAGAAAGGAGGGCATTGGAAGGGAGAAGTGGAGGGGGGAAAGAGATAGAGGAAGAGAGCAAGGTGACGAGAGAGATGGATAGAGAGAGAGAGGTGGAGGGAGAGGATGGAGTCAAGGAGAGAGAATGAGAGAGTTAGAGGAGAAAGGACAAAGAGAAGACAGGATGTAGTCATCAGATCAATGCACCATCTGTCAAAGAGATATACATAATATGACAGATAAATAACATGGATGGATAATAACAAGGTAGATACCAGTTAAAGGTGAGGTCATATCCTGAACATTGGACTCAATCGCTTCATCCTCCTCCTCTTCGCTGCTCCAGCCATCTGATTGGCTGTTTCGGGTGTCTTTTATTGGTTGGTCCAATAGGATAGTGTTAAGGGGTGGGTTCCTGAGGGAGTCAGGGGGCAGGGGTGAGACCAGACCATTTCTACTCTTCGGTAGGGGGGTTGATATCATGCAAGGCTGAGCTTCCTTTCCCTGCGACCTTTCCACCTAAAACGCAGTATAGACAAGAGGCTAAGGTATCTATCATGTTGGACCAGCCTACACAGTGCTGCTGGTTTGATATACAGTGTAACTTAAATAATATACTGTACATTTCCTAACAGGTCACATGTATGCCAATGGTACACTGTTGTCTAGCCTGCAGTGGTTGAAACCTCTATGTTTTCTGAGATTTATTATTTACTGACTCTCTACTGACACCCTGTGGCTACAGATCAGCTATTCTGATGACAGAAAAGGCCTGCTGGCCCCCCCCCAGCAGGCCTTTTCTGTGTGTGGGGGGGGGGGGGGGGGGTGATTCAATGTGAGGAGGAGAGTTAACTCTACTGACATCTTGTGGCTACACGTAATCCAAACTTGGGTGATCATCGCACAGTATTGTTAAACATGAGGTGTACGTCTCAAGTATGCGTTTAAGATTACGTAACCACAGAAATCAGAACACAAAGCAACATTTTAAGGTAGCTAAGTTTAGCTATCGTGTACCCTATGAGATAACATCTTGTCATATAATTCATAGGCTGCAAGTGGTAAAAGTATGACCGTTTGAAAGCTAACTTTCGATTTACACATCTTAATTGAGTGAAATAAAAGTTCCACTGTCCAAAATGTGAATGTAGGACTGGTAAAGGCCTTGGTGAAGGTAGAAATGTGGAAGGTACCTGTCTGAGGCTCCGTGCAAAATGTCCGAGACCCTGAGGGAGGGGCAGCAGGTCTGGGTATGGGAGCTGCTGCAGCTCTCCTGCACAGGGAGGAGAGGGGGGATCAGGACAGACAGAAAATAGGAAGAGTATGTGTGTGGTCTGTTTATACACATAAACATCATAGTGGACATAGGAATTATACCTTACATACATACACACACACACAATGTATACACTGTATAAAGTGATGACAAGTTAACAGACCGGTGTGTATGCATGTATGTGTGTGTGTGTGTGTATGTTCTCACCCCATCAACAGTGTCGTCCTCTGCTCTGCTGTGGTGTGAGTGGTGCGGGGGTAAGTGAGGTATCACATCCTCCTCTTCCTCAAGCAGAGGGGCAGCAATCACTCCAGACAGGCCCACACTGGGGAAAGAAACTAACAGACACAACAGACTTCATCATACACTACTACGTTCCTGTCAACAAGGTTGTGTCGAGTTCTGTCATCACAAACTAAGTTCTAGGTAACTTTTATTAAAACTTATAGTTCAACATATAACTAGGGAGTTGATATCAGAGGAGATCAGGGGAGACTGATATGGTGGATCATCAGGATGGAACTGTTGGAAGGAGGCTAATGTGAGAACAGGGAGTCAGATGATTTTTCCTGGCTCCTACCAGAGGGCTTCTTCAGTTTTCTCTGCTGGATGTCAGGACTGGAGCAGCCTTCCGCTGTGGGCTTGTCTTCTATACTGGCTCCAGGGTGGGCAGCCATATTAGCTTCAGGGTCAGCAACCATTTTGGATTCAGGGTCGCCGGCCATGTTGGATCCAGGTTTGGAGGCCATGTTGGATTCAGGGTTGGCAGCCATGTTGGATTCAGGGTTGGCAGCCATGCTGGCTCCAGGCGGGGCATCCATGTTGGCTCCGGGTTGGGCGACAATTTCGGCTCCAGGTTGGGCAGCCATGTTGGCTCCAGATTGGGCGGCCTTGTTAGATCCAGGTGTGGGCAGGATATCTCTACAGATGGTGAGCTGGACAGTGCCCTCAGCTCTACGCAAGATGTCCACCACCTTACTATGGCTCAGCCCAGATACAATCACCTCATTCACCTGTATGACACAAGCACATACACAAAGTCAGTGAACACAAATAGACAAAGAAACAGACATAAATGATAGAAAAACTGATTGACAGTTCTTACCTCCAGTAGGATGTCTCCCACTCTCAGCCGCCCATCTTGCTCAGCCACGCCCCCTGGGCAGATGTCCTTCACTCTGAGAGCACTGCCATTGGCTCCGCCCACTAGAGCAAAGCCCAGCCCACCTCCCTCTGGCTTAGTGAACTCCACTTGCAGAACGCAGCTCTGATTGGACGGTATGAGGAAGAGGAAGGAACACAGGTTATTTGGATCTGGGTCCCTACCCTAACTCTATCTTTTTCTATTTCTGTTCGTCTCTGCCTGTGTCTGTCTGTCTCTGTATGTCTGTATCTGCCTCTGTCTGTCTGTCTGTCTCTGCCTCTGTTTGTCTGTCTCTGCCTCTGTCTGTCTCTGCCTCTGTCTGTCTCTGCCTCTGCCTGTCTCTGCCTCTGCCTGTCTCTGCCTCTGCCTGTCTCTGCCTGTCTCTGCCTCTGTCTGTCTTTTCCTCTGCCTGTCTCTGCCCGTCTCTGCCTCTGTCTATCTCTGTCTCTGTCTGTCTCTGCCTGTCTCTGCCTCTGCCTGTCTCTGCCCCTGCCTGTCTCTGCCCCTGTCTGTCTCTGTCTCTGTCTGTCTCTGCCTCTTGCCTGTCTCTGCCTCTGCCTGTCTCTGCCTCTGTCTGTCTTTTCCTCTGCCTGTCTCTGCCCGTCTCTGCCTCTGTCTATCTCTGTCTCTGTCTGTCTCTGCCTGTCTCTGCCTCTGCCTGTCTCTGCCCCTGCCTGTCTCTGCCCCTGTCTGTCTCTGACTCTGTCTGTCTCTGACTCTGTCTGTCTCTGACTCTGTCTGAATCTGTCTGTCTTTATACAGGCTGTAGCGCAGAAGCATTTAAAGGTAAAATATTAATGCGACAATCAGGTGTAAAGAATGCCCTCACGCACACACATACACACGTACAGACCCCCACGGAGAACCAAAGGGCAGACTGATACAGGGCCAACTCAAGTTTCAGTCTGTGTCATCAGAAAGAAAGGATAGAGAGAGAGAGATACAGTGTGAGAAGAGCAGGATAGAGATGGAGAGGAAATGAGAGAGAGAGACAGGGAGATCATGGACTTACATCAAGTTCTGTCGTTATGGAAAAACGAGGTCTGAAGATCCATCCAGATCTAGACACTGGTTCAGCTGCTCAGAAAGAAAGAGATAGACAGGGAGAGAGAGAGAGAGAGAGAGAGAAAGAGAGAGAGGAGGGGGAGGGTGATAAAGGGAGAGAGAGATGAAGAGAGGAGAGGGGAGAGGAAGAGTGAATGAAAGAGTAGAACGGGAGATAGGGAGCACAGGAGTGGCAGAGAGGAGGGAAAAGAGCAACAGCAATCCCAGATGAACATCCAGAGCAGTGGAGACCAATCGCTGTCCCTTTACAGAAGTTAGTGAGATAATCCACCAGAGGAGTCCCTCAGTCAACATCTGTCTACATGCAACTCTCTAAATTCACACAAAACCCTCTCAGCCCAATTCCCGTGCCCCGTCTCAGAGAGACACCCACGCCTACCGCCCTCCAGCTCGGCCATTTTGAAGCAGCAGTGTTGCCGTGTGTCTGGCCTGGGCAACATGTGAGCAGGATAGGCCACTTCAGCTGTCCCTGTCTCCAGTCTCCTATCTCACTGGCACACAGGCATGTCTCCAGGCAACCAGTGACTCCCTGACTGAGCCCACCCAATAGAAAGTGTTGTGTGTTTTGGAGTGTGTCTATGACAGCGTGTGTGTGTGTGTGCAAGAGTGTGTATATGGCAGTGTGTGTGTGTGTTTTTGTGTGAAAGGCCTGCAGTCTAATACTCCAGTGGAGGGCAGGACTCTGTAATTATTAATACAGCAGTCAGAGCCTGGGCCTGTCTCTCAGCACCCAGCCTCACTCACTCACACACTAACACACACACACACATCCACATGCCTGTCAGTATCTGTGCTATGATTGGACACCTAGAAAACAAGAGAGGATACAGACAGAAAGAGATAAAGACAGAAAGAGACAGAAAAAGTAGGAAAGAGACAGACAGACAGACTGACAGATAGACAGAGTGAGGAAAAGAAAAAGACAAAGGGAGAGAGAGAGACATGTACTCACGTTCCTCGTCAGCCTCTGGTGAGCTGGGCTCTTCAAAGCGAGTGGTGAAGAACCTCCTGTCTTTCTTCCAGTCAAACAGACCTGGAGACATGGAGAGGTCGAGACAAGTGTTTACACATCACAAGAGGGAAGAACAACGTGGGACGAGATATATTGAGGACATATTATGTCTGTCTTCCTTCCTGCCTGTCTATCAGCCTGTTGCTTTATCGTCCTGTCTGTCTCTCCATTATGCTTCACCCCGACATTCAAAACCTGACATTCCAGAGGTCTAGGCCAGAGAGTGTTTGCATCTGTTGCTGTGGTAACTGTCATTACTGGTCCATGTTATGGGCAGCACAGACTCCTGGAGAGTCAAAACTTAATGAGCTGGAGGATAACATATGTGTGTGTGTGTGTGTGTGGGGGGGGGGGGGCAACATCACTGCATGTAGTTAATGACATGTGCATATGTGTTTGTGCGTTGCCTAGGCTGTGGCACAGTCACTGCAACCAGACCTGCAATCTCCAAGCTTAACCTTGGACCCCTGAGATCGCGCTCCGGACAGCAGTGACCTTTGGTCCTGCCTACGTCCACACAGGCTCCGTCAGAGAGCAGACACTCACCGTTCCACTTGTTAGCTTTAGAGGTCAGAGGCTGGTCATCTCTGGAACAACAGAGAGGAGGATTAGAATAATCTTGTTCACACACACACGCAGACTGCTTCAGCCACGTCTCTCTTGCTCACACAAACACACACACACACACAGCTTCCGTCCCTCACACACCTGAGGATTTTGAGTTTGACCTTGCGCGGGGCCATCTCGCAGACCTTGACAGCGTCCTCCAAGGTCATTCCCAGGGTGCACTTGCCGCAGATGTAGATGATCTTGTCGTTGGGCTGGACGCTACCCTCCTCGCTGGCGGGAGACCCCGGCACCACTTCCAGACAGTAGATGCCCTGCCACTTACTGCCAATGCCTCCTGTCAGTTTTATACCTGGGAAGCGCACACACACACACACACACACACAGATACAGTCTCTGATTGCCTAGAACATTAGTGTGTGTGCGTGCCATGGCAGGAGCTGTACATGTACTGTATGTGTGTGTTTGGTAGGAGCTGGGTGTGTGAGTGAGTGTCTCACCAAGCTGCCCTGATGGGGTCTTGTGCAGGACAATGTCGTTCAGGCTGTCAGAAGAAGGCGGGGCTACCAGGTTGGATACCGCCCTCCCCAAGGTCATGCTCAGTCTCCTGGGAGACATCCTCAGGACTGCCATGGCAACCTCGTCGGTCACATTTGTCACATCCTGCCCGTGTACCTGGATACAGGTGGTGCAAGATTCATTATGGATGCAATTATGGATGTGAGTGTGTGTATGGTATGTGTGTGTGAGACAGAGTGGCATATGAATATGTGTGTGTGAATTTGTGTGTGAGCATGTGCGTGTGTGTGTGTGTGTGCATGTGAGGATGTGTGTGTGTGCGTGCATGGGTGAGTAATGTGTGAGCATGTGTGTATGTGTGGGTGCATGTGTGTATGTATGTGTGCGTGTGAGGATGTGTGTGTAAGCATGAGTGTGTTTGTACCGTGATGAGCCTGTCCCCTGCCCTCAGTCGTCCGTCTGCCTTGGCTGGGCTGTCCAGTATCTCCTGGATGTAGTAACAGCCGTCTATCCTGCTGCGCATGATGGTGAAACCAAAACTACCACTACGGGATTTGGTCAGGACCACGGACAGCTCAAACTCCTTCAGCATGCCCTATCAGAGAGAACACACACATATTGACTTACTTATTCACTCCTACCCATCTACTCAAAGTACAGTATCAGACAGTCTGTCTCAACCATCCAACCATCCCTCACCCTCCTGGGGTCCTCTTCCTCATCATCATCATCCTCATCGTCGTTGAACAACCTCTCTTCCTCGTCCCTCCAGTGTGTGTGGCTGTGCGAGGGGCGTGCTGCCTGGCTGTCTGGCAGGGTGGGGACAGGGGATCGGAGGCAGGGGGGGCCAGGGGCCGGAGCCTGTCTGGGGGTGGGTGGAGTCTGAGGGGGAGGCTGGGGGGTGGGAGGCAGGGGGGGAGGCATCAGAGGACGGGTGTGCTTGGAGGAGAGGTTAGGGTGGGATGGAGGTATGGTCTGGGGAAGGCCGTGGTTTTGTCCATTGGAAGAGGGCTGAGATGGGGGTGCTGGGGGACAGGGGGATGTGCTGTTGGGGCTGGGACTTGGAGTGTTGGTAGTGGGGCTGGGGGTGTGTGAGTGTTGGCCTGTTGTGTGTGAGTGTGTGCAAGGTGTGTGTGAGTGTGTGCTGGGTGGGTGTGACTGTTGGTCTGGTGTGTGTGAGTGTGTGCTGGGTGTGTGTGAGTGGTGGTCTGGTGAGCGTGTGCTGGGTGTGTGTGAGTGTTGGTCTGGTATATGTGAGTGTGTGTTGGGTGTGTGTGAGTGTTGGTCTGGTGTGTGTGAGTGTGTGCTGGGTGTGTGTGAGTGTTGGTCTGGTGTGTGTGAGTGTGTGCTGGGTGTGTGTGAGTGTTGGTCTGGTGTGTGTGAGTGTGTGCTGGGTGTGTGTGAGTAGTGGTCTGGTGAGCGTGTGCTGGGTGTGTGTGAGTGTTGGTCTGGTGTGTGTGAGTGTGTGCTGGGTGTGTGTGAGTGTTGGTCTGGTGTGTGTGAGTGTGTGCTGGGTGTGTGTGAGTGGTGGTCTGGTGTGTGTGAGTGTGTGCTGGGTGTGTGTGAGTGTTGGTCTGGTGTGTGTGAGTGTGTGCTGGGTGTGTGTGAGTGTTGGTCTGGTGTGTGTGAGTGTGTGCTGGGTGTGTGTGAGTGTTGGTCTGGTGTGTGTGAGTGTGTGCTGGGTGTGTGTGAGTGTTGAGTGGCCTGCTGGCTGGTTGTATGGTTCGGGAGGCTTGAGGTCTGCCTGGGTTGGCTGGGTACATGAGAGGAGAGGCTGGTACTGGGTGTGTGTTCAGGCAGAGCAGGAGTGCGTCTGGGGAGGCTGGAGGTTGTATCTAGGGAGGTGGAGCTGATGGTAAGGTACTCCTCATCCGCCAGGATGGTCAGACCGTTACCCATCAGGCAGTAGGTGTGTCTGCCGTCGGTCTCTTCTCTGATGCCACTGCGCACACACAAGCACAAAATGGAAAAACGAAATGTATATAAAAAAATCTGGTCTAGAAAAGAACTCTCCTGGTTTGTTTGTGTGTGTGTGAGAGAAACTACCTGGCATAGGTGGGGTTGGCACTAGCTTTGAGGTAGCTGCTCCTTCTGAGACGCATAACGGACGTCCTGGAAACGTCCTCATCCTCATCTTCATAGTTGCCCTGGTCGCTGAAGCGCCGAGGGTAGGTGAGGGACTGGGGAGACTTGTGGAAGTCAGGGGAGGGGGGTGACGGGGCAGGAGGGGTGGAGGAAAGGGGGGAGGGAAGTGTCTCACTGTCTTGGCTCTCCTGACTCTGCTGGGTCTTTGGAGGACCAGGAGGATCAAGGGGAACCTCGGCAGGGGTGCCCAGGCTAGAGGCCTCTTCCTGGGCTTGGCATGGCTGCTGGTCTGCCTGGGGCTCCTCTGGCCTCCTGAGGAGCTGGCTGTAGTCCTCGGTCAACCTGATGTCCAGAGACCTGGACCTCACTTCACGGGTGGGAGATCGAGATGGACTCTATGGGGAGAGAGAGAGGACAGGGAGGCAGAAGAGAGAGATCAAGGCCTTAAACAGTGTGCAACGTGTAAGTAAATGTGGGTGAGTCTGCATGTGCATGTGTTTTGTGTGTGTGCTCACCAGTGTGTTGTTGCTTATCTGTGTATGTGTGTGTTTAAGCTCTTGTGTGTCTATGTGTGTGTGTGTGTGTGTGTGTGTGTGTGTGTGTGTGTCTGTGTGTGTGTGTGTGTGTGCATGCTCACGAGTGTATATATGTGTGTGGGTAACACTATAATAAGTCAACGCTATTTGGCATTTACAAAGTCTTAGCTAATAGTTAATTCAGCCTTTATAAAACATTAACAATACATTATAAAACATAAACAATACATAATTAAATAATTACTAAGTTATTATTAAACACTTAATCATTAATAAACACTGTTAAAAAATATGTATTTGATTAATAATTCAATGTATAAGGTGCATTGCCATACTTTATAGACAGCTTGTTAACATAGTTGCAAACCAGTTGTAAAATAAGCTTTTAATGGTACATGAGCTCTTATAGAAAGCATTAGCAAATAGTTAGTAAACTATTTACATAACCTTTAGAAAGCATGAGTAAATAACTAACAACATATTTACTTAGGTCTTTAATTAATGTATTCCAAGTTGAATACATGATACACACTCATACTTAGCAGAAGTATTGTTGAACTTGCATTATTAATCCCAAGTTGCATTATTAGTAAGTGTTTATAAAATAGTTGTTTCACATCTGCTAAGTAAGAGTGTGTATCATGTATTTAACTTGGAATACGTTAATTAAAGACATAAGTAAATATGTTGTTATTTGTTAGATATTTACTCATGTTTTCTAAAGGTTATGTAAATAGTTTCTTAACTATTTGCTAATGCTTTCTATAAGAGCTCATGTACCATTAACATCGTTACTACTTGTTTGCAACTATGTTAACAAGCTGTCTATAAAGTATGGCAATGCAGTTATCAATGCAATTATCAAACACCTTATAATTAATTGATTAATTATAAATCATTAATCAAATAAATACATTTTAACAGTGTTTATTAATGATTAACAGTGTTTAATAATAGCCTAGTAATTATTTAATAATGTATTGTTAATGTTTTATAAAGGATGACTTAACTAACAACGAATTAACAACTGCCAAAAAGCGTTTGCCTTATTCTAAAGTGTTACCTGTGTGGGTGCATGCTCACCAGGATGTTGTGTGTGTGTTTGTATGTTTATGCTCACCAACGTGTATGCGTGTCTTGTATGCTTACCAGTGTATATGTATATGTGTGTGTGTGCACGTGTGTGTGTGTATGTGTCCTTTCTCACCAGTGTGCATGTGTGTGTGTGTGTGTCCACTCACCAGGGTGTTGTTGTCTAGATCTGTCAGGGTTCCTGGGTGGGGTCTGCAGATGAGCAGGCAAACTTCAGACTGAGCTCCCCGCAGCATCAACAACACCCTCTGGAGAGCATAGGGGTCAAAGGTCAGCACACGGCATCATGGGAGTGTGTATACCAACCCAATGTGGATGATTCTGTATTTTATTCTAGCCATTTTAATAATAATAGATTTTATACAACAGTTCTGGAATGACAATAAGTTCCTCACGTGTGTGTGTTGTGTATGTGATCCCATCAGCTCTTGGGCTGTAGAGCCGTATGACTCACACACAGATAATTCCTGCTAGATTAGATGATGGTTTTAGGGAAGTGGTGAGGTGAACACAGAGCGATCCAGAGCAGCTGCACGGGAGTCATTCTGATTAAGTCACATTATGTGATGTGTAGGAGAGTAACAATATATTGTGGTACAATATATCGCGATGCAAAAATGTCACAATATGTATCGTAGAGTTATGGCAATGTTTTTGCAGTATGATGTCTGTTTTATCCTATTGGTTGAGCTACCATCACGCAACCTACTCTGCACCTGCGTCACGAATGCATTCACAGAAATCGCTTAAACTTACATAAACTGACTTAACTAATAACTGAATGAACTACGTTGTATGTACAATAAGGAAAATGATCTTATCTGAAAACCATCCCATTAACTATCCACATCCTCCCTGCTGGGAGAGACCTGTGACTGGCAGGTTCCTGAGATAACGGCCATAACAGCTATAACAGTATCTTCATATTATCATGACAACATTTTCTTACCATTATCTTTACATGATCATGACTACATTGTCATAACATTATCTTCACATTATGCATAATGCATTCTAAAGAATGCATTCTAAAGAATGCATTATCACACCATTATATTCACATTATAATGGTGCATTATCGTACCATTATTCTTACATTATAATGGCTGCATTTTCATATAATTATCTTTACATTATATTGGCTTCATTTTCATACAATTATATTTACATCATAATGGTTGTATTGTCATACCATTATCTTCACATTATGATGACTGCATTTTTATACCATTATCTTTACATTCTACTCGCTGCATTATCATTCTGTCACTTCCTGGTAGTCCTGGCCGGATCCTACCTGGTATGACAGGTCCTTGACCGGTTCCCCGTTAACGGCCAGGATAATGTCTCCCTGCTGGATCTGCCCGCTCTCCTTGGCGGGCTGGCCCTCGAACAGCCATTTGACCCGGACCACGGAACCACGGTCTGGACCGGAGGTCAGCTCAGAGATGAAGAAGCTAAAGCCGAGCCCAGACAGATTCTTTTTCAGAACCACCTCATGAGTGTTCTCTGTTGGAGAGGAGGTGAAAGGAGAGGAGGTAAGAGGAGGTGAAAGGAGAGGAGGTAAGAGGAGGTGAAAGGAGAGGAGGTAAGAGGAGGTGAAAGGAGAGGAGGGTAGAGAAGGTGAAAGGAGAGGAGGGTAGAGGAGGTGAAAGGAGAGGAGGTAAGAGGAGGTGAAAGGAGAGGAGGGTAGAGGAGGTGAAAGGAGAGGAGGAGAGAAGAGAGGAAATAAGCGGAGAGGAGGGGAAAGGAGAGGAAAGGAGGAAAAGAGATGAGGGGAAAGGAGAGGAGAGAGGGAAGGGAGGAGATGATATGACAGAGGGACATGATGACATGAGAGGAAATCCTAAGAGCCCTAAAACACTCTGTAAAATATATATATATAATCAAATGCATATTATAAGTTATTTAAATGTCTAACATAAAAAAGGAGTGACTGGGTGAGGCTGAAGGAGTCTGGATGAGGCTGTAAGGAGACTGGAGGGGACTGGGGAGAGGCATCAGGGCTGCACTCTTCTGACAGCCACCACAATGTAGCTGTCAGAGGAATCAGGGCCACCTCTGGGCAGTGTGCACCTCTGCCTAGATATTTTATGTGTGAGTAGAGTGTGTGTGTCTGTGTACGCAAGTGGAGTGTGTGTGTGAGAGAGAGAGAGACAGAGAGAGAGAGAGAGAGAGAGAGAGAGAGAGAGAGAGAGAGAGAAGAGAGAAATAAAGTGTCTGCTGGCATCTGGTGTCAATGTGTATGAGTGTGTATTCTTCCTTTACCATCAGTCATGAAGCTGTAGTCCTTGGCCCTGCCATTCAAGGACGTTTCCATAGAAACCTCTGTCCTGAAGGGTTGTGGTAGGCTTTTGGCTGAGTGGAGGCGGGGTGAATCAGCTCCAGGCTCTAACACCATATTGGGCTCCCTCTCCAAAAGCAGACTCACCACCTGCAGCATAGACACACAAACAGACATGCACACACGTGCACAAAAACACACATGCACAAACACATCAGTTCTATGTGATTTCTGGACTCAGTGTCCCAGTGAATGCACTCTAAGGTCAGCCAGCACTTAGCCAGGATAATCCACTTAGCCTGATTCAAAATAAAAACGAGCGTAAACAGCTGAGTTTCCCAAGCAGGGCTGTCGCCACATGGCTTTTTGTGTGTGTGTGTGTTACTGTGTGTGTGTGAGTGTGCATCCCTGTCTGTCCTAGGGCAGTGATTACAAGAGCATAGAGGAAATAATGAATTACCAGAAGTGTGTGTGAGTTTGTGTGTATACATGTGTGTGTGTGTATTTATGTATTTGTGTGTGTGTAATACCTCCCCAGTTCTCTTCAGGCACTCCACAGCTTGTTTATGTGTTACACCCCTCAGGTTGAATCCATCAACCTCCAGCAGTCTGTCACCTGTCACACACATCATCATCATCATCCTCATCACACTATCATCACCTTCCTCGTCATCATCCTCAAAGTTTAACAAGCATAATGAATATAAAATGACATAAAAATGACCCGTTCAGACACACAGCGTAACTAGCAAGTCTCCCGGAGGCATGAAGGTCAGAGAACATTGTTTGTTGTGTATTTTGTAGCGTACATTAGGGTGAGGGTAGTGTGTGGTTATGGTGTAGGGTAGTGTGTGGTTATGGTGTAGGGTAGTGTGTGGTTATGGTGTAGGGTAGTGTGTGGTTATGGTGTAGGGTAGGTTGTGGTTATAGTGTAGGGTAGTGTGTGGTTATAGTGTAGGGTAGTGTGTGGTTACCTA
The DNA here is from genome assembly GCA_023658055.1 of Thaleichthys pacificus. NCBI lineage: Eukaryota > Metazoa > Chordata > Actinopteri > Osmeriformes > Osmeridae > Thaleichthys > Thaleichthys pacificus. The sequence continues at coordinate 16,542,319 of CM042857.1, read as the reverse complement.
CGGTGTAGGGTAGTGTGTGGTTATGGTGTAGGGTAGTGTGTGGTTACCTACGGTGTAGGGTAGTGTGTGGTTATGGTGTAGGGTAGTGTGTGGTTACCTAGGATGTAGGGTAGTGTGTGGTTATGGTGTAGGGTAGTGTGTGGTTATGGTGTAGGGTAGTGTGTGGTTATAGTGTAGGGTAGTGTGTGGTTATAGTGTAGGGTAGTGTGTGGTTATGGTGTAGGGTAGTGTGTGGTTACCTAGGATGTAGGGTAGTGTGTGGTTATGGTGTAGGGTAGTGTGTGGTTATAGTGTAGGGTAGTGTGTGGTTATAGTGTAGGGTAGTGTGTGGTTATGGTGTAGGGTAGTGTGTGGTTATAGTGTAGGGTAGTGTGTGGTTATAGTGTAGGGTAGTGTGTGGTTATAGTGTAGTGTGTGGTTATGGTGTAGGGTAGTGTGTGGTTATAGTGTAGGGTAGTGTGTGGTTATAGTGTAGGGTAGTGTGTGGTTATGGTGTAGGGTAGTGTGTGGTTATGGTGTAGGGTAGTGTGTGGTTATAGTGTAGGGTAGTGTGTGGTTATGGTGTAGGGTAGTGTGTGGTTATAGTGTAGGGTAGTGTGTGGTTATGGTGTAGGGTAGTGTGTGGTTATAGTGTAGGGTAGTGTGTGGTTATGGTGTAGGGTAGTGTGTGGTTATAGTGTAGGGTAGTGTGTGGTTATGGTGTAGGGTAGTGTGTGGTTATGGTGTAGGGTAGTGTGTGGTTATGGTGTAGGGTAGTGTGTGGTTATAGTGTAGGGTAGTGTGTGGTTATGGTGTAGGGTAGTGTGTGGTTATAGTGTAGGGTAGTGTGTGGTTATAGTGTAGGGTAGTGTGTGGTTATAGTGTAGGGTAGTGTGTGGTTATGGTGTAGGGTAGTGTGTGGTTATAGTGTAGGGTAGTGTGTGGTTATGGTGTAGGGTAGTGTGTGGTTATAGTGTAGGGTAGTGTGTGGTTATGGTGTAGGGTAGTGTGTGGTTATGGTGTAGGGTAGTGTGTGGTTATAGTGTAGGGTAGTATGTGGTTATAGTGTAGGGTAGTGTGTGGTTATGGTGTAGGGTAGTGTGTGGTTATGGTGTAGGGTAGTGTGTGGTTATGGTGTAGGGTAGTGTGTGGTTATGTGTAGGGTAGTGTGTGGTTATGGTGTAGGGTAGTGTGTGGTTATGGTGTAGGGTAGTGTGTGGTTATAGTGTAGGGTAGTGTGTGGTTATGGTGTAGGGTAGTGTGTGGTTATAGTGTAGGGTAGTGTGTGGTTATAGTGTAGGGTAGTGTGTGGTTATGGTGTAGGGTAGTGTGTGGTTATAGTGTAGGGTAGTGTGTGGTTATGGTGTAGGGTAGTGTGTGGTTATAGTGTAGGGTAGTGTGTGGTTATAGTGTAGGGTAGTATGTGGTTATAGTGTAGGGTAGTGTGTGGTTATGGTGTAGGGTAGTGTGTGGTTATAGTGTAGGGTAGTGTGTGGTTATGGTGTAGGGTAGTGTGTGGTTATAGTGTAGGGTAGTGTGTGGTTATAGTGTAGGGTAGTGTGTGGTTATGGTGTAGGGTAGTGTGTGGTTATAGTGTAGGGTAGTGTGTGGTTATGGTGTAGGGTAGTGTGTGGTTATGGTGTAGGGTAGTGTGTGGTTACCTATCTGAATGCGTCCGTCCTGCTCTGCAGCGCCCCTTGGGACCAGGCTCTTGATGTAGATGCTCCCGTATCTCACATTGGTGTTTACTCCCCCCTGAGACACACAACAGCATCACAGACCCGGCCATAAACAACACTCGCCCGTAGCCAGAATGTGTGTGTATGTGGTGTGCATATGTGGTGTGGGTTGGGTTGTTATCTAGGCTCTTAGGCTGTTTAACTGCCAACTGCTGTGGAGAAGTAAGGTCAGCATGGGGAAAGTGTAGTGAGCAAACTCCACACTCACAGCCACGCTGATGCCCAGGCTGCCCTTGGTCTTTCTCAGCTCCACACCCAGCTGCTCTGCAAACCTCAGGCTGCAGATAGAGGAGGACCTGGAGAGAACATCCTGGAGGACAGGAGAAGCGGAGGGGGAGGAGAGACGGACAGAGAGAGAGAGAGAGATTAGAGACATGACAAAAGGGAGACAGGCAGATGAGGGAAGAGATGCGAGAACCAAGAAAAATATATGAAGATAGAGATGGGAGACAAAGAGGGGAGTAGAAAGAGGAAAGAAGTCAAGTGAAGGGTAGCGGAGGAGAAAAATACAAAAAGAAAGAACTAACCGATTACATCACACCCCTCAGTAACCCTTTAATCTATTAATGTAAACAATTTATTAATTTGTCTCGACATGGGTCTGTAAATCAGACAAATGTGTTTTTATTCAAGTCAACAACCCCAGGAGCCCCCACCTTGACTTAACTCATGTTGACATGGGTAATCACCAAGGAGTCAGGTGGCTGAGCGGTTAGAGAATCGGGCTAGTAATCAGAAGGTCGCTGGTTTGATTCCCGGCCATGCAAATGACGTTGTGTCCTTGGGCAAGGCACTTCACCCTACTTGCCTCGGGGGAATGTCCCTGTACTTACTGTAAGTCGCTCTGGATAAGAGCGTCTGCTAAATGACTAAATGTAAATGTAAGGAGATGAGTCATAATGCTATAAACCAAATACCTGCCTTTCCTGTACATCCTGAAACAACCCCTTACACACCAACACTACCCTTAACCCCCCCCCCCCCACACCAACACTATCCTCATCCCACACACACACCAACACTACCCTCAATAACCCCCCCCCCCCTCCACACACACACACACCAACACTACCCTTAACCCCCCCCCCACACCAACACTATCCTCATCCCACACACACACCAACACTACCCTCAATAACCCCCCCCCCCCTCCACACACACACACACACACACCAACACTACCCTTAACCCTCCCCCACACCAACACTATCCTCATCCCACACACACACCAACACTACCCTCAATAACCCCCCCCCCCTCCACACACACACACACCAACACTACCCTCAATAACCCCCCCCCCCCCCCCTCCACACACACACACACCAACACTACCCTTAACCCCCCCCCACACCAACACTATCCTCATCCCACACACACACCAACACTACCCTCAATAACCCCCCCTCCACACACACACCAACACTACGGTTACCCCCCCCACACACCACAAAACTACCCTCAACACACACCCCTCACATTAACACCCCAAAACTACCCTCAACACACACCCCTCACATTAACACCCCAAAACTACCCTCAACAACCACCCCCCTGCCATGCCCCCCACACCAACACTACCTTTAACACAGCCCATCAAACACCAACGTTCCTCTCATGTTCCTGTCAGCAACAATGTTTTCATGGGGCATAGATCGTCCAGAATAACAGTCACACCTTATCTAGCCCTGGGGGGTAGAACAACAACAACAACAACACCATCAACAGGGCTCGGCTTACCTGTGCATCCAGGATGCGCACCACAGGGATGTGCAGCCTCTTGCCATGCTTGGGCGTGGCCATGTTGGACAGAGCCAAGGCCTCCTCCAACTCCTCCATGGCCGGTCTGAACTCGCTACCGCTCAGGGTGGTCTGGGAGCCAAAGCCTCTCTCCAGCATGCGTCCCAGACCGCTGGGGGCCAGGGACGTCTTGCTGTCCCTCAGGGAGTCTGGCAGGCAGAACAGACCGGACAGAGGAGCACAATCGAATCCAATCATATTTGTGGAACATTTCAATCAGTGTCACCAAGGGCTTCACAGTTGCCCACAGAGGTACACTGGTGTAGATCTCTCCTCCTCACCTCCGTTTTTTAGAGAAAGGTAGGTCGAGGTATGTACAGGTGTGTAGAAAGTATGCAATATAGTTAGAGGTATACACAGGTGTGTTAAAGGTGGGGTGTTGCATACATTTGGGCTGCGATACGATGAGCTCTACTTCCTCCGGGCTGCTTTGCAAGATGGCCGCCGCGTCCGTGAACGTCACGCCCTCTAGACTGATCTTGTTCAGCGATATCAGACGGCCCCCTGTGGATTAACCAATCAATGAGCAGCACTAACCATGAGTCATCATCAGGACCATAGAGGCTGAAAGTTCTTACACGTTTGCTGGTGACTGTGTGTGTGTGTGCATGTGACTGCTTGGGTGTGTGTGAGTATACTGTATGTGCGTGATAGTATGTGTGTATGAGAGAGAGAGAGAGAGAGAGAGAGAGAGAGAGAGAGAGAGAGAGAGAGAGAGAGAGAGAGAGAGAGAGAGAGAGAGAGAGAGCAAGAGAGAGAGAGAGAGAGCAAGAGAGAGAGAGAAAGAGAAAGAGAAAGAGAGATAATAAACTTGTCTCCCTGCTAGCATCTCTCAGGTTCCTTGATGTGTGAGAAAATGTCACAGTGCCATGATAAAATCACACGCACACGCACACACAAACGCACACACACCAGAGAGAGACTGTTCCATACCTGGTCTGATTCTTCCATCTCTATCAGCAGGCCCGTCAGGCACAATGGAGGCAATGAATATCCCCAGGTCCAGTTTACCACTGTTGTCCTCTCCTACCATCACAAACCCTGGGGGAGCACAAAGGCCAGCAAAGGGGGGATACAACCTCAGTTCACAAATCTAAACACATGAATTTCCTAAAGGATCTATAAAGTGAATGGAACTAACCTTATACATAAGACAGAATATAGAATACAGAATATTTACTGTATCACAACACTCTCAACATCTGGGTCCGTATTTGGTCTTTTCAAATGGGAAGCTGGAACAATCTGCTACAAATGTTGTCATCCCTGTCTCTTTGATGTAAAGCCACTTCTGTTTAAAACACCTTAACTCCAACCCCCTCCCCCATACTTACCAAACCCCAGCTTAAGGTCCTTCTTTAAAGTCACACAGATGATCTCTCTCTCTGGAGAGCCCCTGGTTGGAGCGTCAACTGCAAACAAACAATGCACTGGATTAAAACTCTGTTTCACTATTACAGTGCACAGCATTAAAGGTCAATTAAAGCATGACACAGAAACCTTTTAGTATCTATATGGAATACTATTTTTATATACTGTAGTTTCTATATTTACATTTACATTTAGTCATTTAGCAGACGCTCTTATCCAGAGCGACTTACAGTAAGTACAGGGACATTCCCCCCAAGGCAAGCAGGGTGAAGTGCCTTGCCCAAGGACACAACGTCATTTTTGGCACAGCCTGGGAATCGAACTGGCAACCTTCTGATTACTAGCCCGACTCCCTCACCGCTCAGCCACCTGACTCCCCATGTGGTATATGGTATATATATATATTATCTATATAGTGTCTATATGGTGTTTACTCTGTATTGATCTATATTTTATTGATAGGGTGTTTATATGGTATCTATATGCTATCTGTATGCTATGTCTATAAAATAGGGTCCATAGTAGAGTCCATCTGTGTTAACCTCGTATGGAGGAGGTGATGGAGACAACCTCGGGGTCTTGCTTGTAGAGTGAGGCGTGGGATGTGATCCTGGGGAGGGGCTCTGTGGAGCTGCAACACAACAACGCCACAGACACAGCAACAGTGTACAGCGTGTTATCACAGTACAGTCAGAACTCCTAGGAGAGGTTTCCCGAGAAACTACTGAGAAACATTTAACTAAGAATCCGCTAATATCTCCATTTACCCTCCTATATTTCTCTCTCATTCTGTCTTTCCTCTTTGTATGTCTTTCTTTATCCTCTCTCCCAGTCCCCATACAGCCGGCAGCAGGTATCCTACCTCCAAGTCTTCTGGTCTCTCATCTCTCCCAGCACGCGTGGCTCCGGGCCCCGGTTCATCTCCCTCAGCTCTCGCTGCTGCCGCAGACGGGCCTCCATCTTGGCGCTCAGGTCATCACATGACTTGCTGAGCAAATCGGGCGGGCCGGCACCGAGGCCCAACAGGTTGATCCCGCCCTCGGAGCAGGACAGGCGCTTCATGTTGGAGTTTCGCGAGCGACAGATGGACAAGTACTTCTCGATGTTCTCATCTGCAGAAACACCAGGGGGCACAAGCAACAGCAGGGGGAAGTTAGACTTCTGAATGATGGACTTGTTGGACTTATAAACTCTCTAGGGACCTCGTTGAGGTGTAACCCATGGTTGAGGTTGAGGATGGGTACATAAATGTGGGTATTTAGATGGTAGATATCTCAAAAATAAGGTTAAATAAGGTTTCACTACACAGGGTAGTTGGGTCACGAGCAGGGTTCGAAGTTGTTTGCCCACCAAACTACAGGCCACAGCCAGGAGACCTGGCCTTTTTATGCCCCGTACTCACCCTGCATACCTGCGCCTCCTGGGGGCCCTTGCATGGCCTGTGTGGCAGTGCTGTGGTTGAGCTGGCGGGAGGTCATCTCGCTGTAGAACTTGTGCTGAGCTGAGCACAGGCTCAGGAGGTACTGGGCGATCTTTGAGCTCTCCGTCATGAAGCTGTGCTTCTTCCCACTGGGGCCACCGCACTCCACTGTCAGTTTACGCCTCTGGAAACATGCGCGCGCGCATGAACACGAACACACACATGCACATGGATACACACCCATGGATGTGCATGTCCACAAACACACGCAAACACAGATTCCCACACATACACAAACATGAACGCACAGAGTCACACACAAAAAACAATCGTTACTGTACAGAACATTATTATTGTGAGTATTTTCTACCTCAGCAGCTATGACTGTGGTGTTTCCTACACCAGCAGCTGTGACTGTAGTGTTTCTGTGACTGTAGTGTTTCTTACCCCAGCAGCTGTGACTGTAGTGTTTCTGTGACTGTAGTGTTTCTTACCCCAGCAGCTGTGACTGTAGCGTTTCTGTGACTGTAGTGTTTCTTACCCCAGCAGCTGTGACTGTAGTGTTTCTGTGACTGTAGTGTTTCTTACCCCAGCAGCAGTGACTGCAATGTTTCTGTGACTGCAGTGTTTCCTACACCAGTACATATGTAGCCGTGACTGTAGTGTTTCCTACACCAGTACATATGTAGCCGTGACTGTAGTGTTTCCTACCCCAGTGGAGATGGAGTCGGTCTCCCTCCAGAGGAAGCGCCTGGTGACGGTACGGAGGTGGTTCTTCACCTCGTACACGATGATGCCCCTGGCACACACCCCCAGCACCAGCTCGCCCACCACAGTCTTCTTTTCACGGCCCACCCGGTGGAACAGCACCCCATATTCAGGCAGCTGCTGGGCGATCTGGACGGAGGTTTGGACCATCAGTGGGAAGTGTGTGTGTATGCATGCGAGAAAGACAGAGAGAACCTATCGTACCAATTAACAGCATAGAAAGCCTTAACTGCTTAATGTGTGTGTTGTGTGTGTGTGAGACACAACCTTACTTATTTACTGAGTAGAAAACCTTGTGTATGTGTGAGTCTGTGTGTGCTGTATTTGTACATATGTCTGTGTATTTGCGTGTGTGTTATGGGTGTGGGTGTGGTGGGTGCATGTTTGTATAAGTGTGTGTGTGTGTGTGCTTCCCTCACCCACCTTCAGGTACTCTGTCTCTGCCTCCCCCGGCAGCATATTGGCATGGTTAGCATGCAGCCTGGGCAGCTCCTCCTTCAGGCTGGGGAAGGCCATCCTCTCCAGCATCCTCTTAGACACGTAGTGCTCTGGCTGGTAGTAGTCCTTCCCATACAGCTGAGAGAAACACAGCAGCACACACACACATTCACAGTTACACTCACACAGAGGATGCTATGGCAACGAGTCAATGCCACCATTTGCACGCGCAAACATCTGCTGTCAAGCGAGTGAACACCTTAGAGACCAGAGGCACAACAGAACGCAGAAAGTACATTAGAGAAAGTGCACAAGACATTGTCCTGGGACACACTTCAAAATGAAGTCTCACCAAACATTATGGTCAAGCATTTTTCACATCTTATCAGAGATATTAATTTATCCAGGTATTTATGGCTTTATAGGGAAAAGCAGGTTTTGATTTGGAGAAGTTGTATTTTACCCTCATCCTTTATTCTAGCTATAGCTGAGTTGGATAGCTACCTCAGACATGTAGTCCCCAAACTCGGCCTGAAGAGCGAGAGCAGCCAGGAACAGGCCAGTCTCCTCGTTGCAGTGTAGCCTGTCCTCCAGGATATCCTTCCGCAGCTGCAAGTAGTACTGATGACGTGTCAGTCTGTGTCTGGGGAAAATTAGAATCATAAACTGTTTTAACAAAATGATCCCACAATAGTAGTTGTTGATCTACTCTGTATGCTTACACATGTTTTAACTCATTACTTGATCGAGAGACACTGCCTTGTTAAGTCAAACTGTACATACTGATACAGTCTCTTAGCAACCACTTCCTGTAAACAGTATCTGAATGACTGATGACTAATCAGTACTTACAAGATGAAGGAGATGTCTTCTACAAAGAACTTCACTCGTAGGTAAACCAGAAAGGAGGTTGACTGGGCTTTCTTCCAACTGTCAGGGGCAACTTTGGAGATTTTGGTCTCATGGTCAAGAAAGAAAAATTCATCGTCTATGGAAAGAAGTCACACAAACAAATACACATCCATGAAAGAGTACTGGGCTGAAATGGATACAGTTAATTGGAACTGCTGGAGTTCTTTCATTTTCAGCAGCCCAACAGATTCAGGTCGACAGACAGACTGACAGACATGCTAAAAGAAAAAGAAGCACACACACACACACAGACACACACAAGCACATTCTCAGACACACACACGGTAGCAAACAAGCACACGCACTATGCGTGACGCACACACACACACATTCACAGACACACACACACAAACACTCAGGCACATTCACAGACACAAACACACACCCACACACTAACGAACAACAACAGGTAAACACAGACACACACACTGACATACAGACACACACTCAGGCAGTCACAGGCAGACACAGACAGAGGAACATTCACAGCCACACACAGGCACAGGGACACCACACACACACAGGCACACACACAATAAGGTGTCCTTACCATCGATAAAGGCCAGACCAAAGTAGAAATGCTCCACCAGGTTGGCGTGAGCCACCACCATGTCAAACACATCTCTACCTCGAGACTTGATGTCACAGCGCACTGCCACAACCTGACCACTGGGCATGACCACACTGACCTCCCTCTGAGACACACACGATCGGCCCTTCTTAGACTGGGGGGGGGGGGGGGAGGGGGGCACAGGAGAGAGAAGGGTGAGGGGGGTAGGGAGACACACACATGAGAGCAAGGGGGATGTTGATGGGGGGGGGGGGCACACAGGAGGGAGGGGTAGATATGGGAGGGGTGGAGATGGAGGAACAGACATGGGAGAGGAGAGAGAAGGTAGAAAAGGAAACACACGGATGAGCACACAAACACTGGCAGCAATACAAATGACACAGGGACCAAGCGTCACTCGAGCCATTAACTTCACATATCGAGAAGAGACAGGAGAGACATGAGAATGCTTCCTCTTGGAGGAGAGGAAGGAAAAAGGTGATGATGCCGTCATGCTCACCACGATGGATCCGGGGAGTTCTAGAATGATCTGCTGTTCTTCCGCCATCCTGATGAACTCAGGACCCAGAGCCTGATGACACACGCACACACAGACTGCTTAGAAACACAACTAGGTTAGACGCACTCATACACACACGTCTTCACAGCACACACATGCGCTAGCTATGGTAGGTCTCACCTCCTCACTGGCCTGGTAGAGTGTGTGTGTTTATGGTTCAGTATCTGGCTGTTCTCTCTTCACCCCCACCCCTACCTGCACTACGCAGTTTGCAGCGAGCCATCAATGTCACTAAAACAAAAGTGGCTGTGATAGGGCCGGTGTGTGACGTCACTAGTGCATGGCAACGCTAAGCTGGAGGGACACGGAGCTACACAGGCAAGTTGTATAACTCGCAACTTCACCCTTCTCTGTCCTCTGCTATACAGCAAAGATTATTTTTAGGATAAAGATAAAGAAAATTTAGGAAAACAAAATTGAAATTCTCTATTAGAAACATTTAACAACAAAAAACTCAAATAGATATAGTGATATCTACATATGATAGATTTGGCTGTCCAGCTCTTAGCTACAGTCTAGAGGACACAGTAAAAGGGGGGTGGATAAGACCCCCAGCAGATCCTTTTTCATCATTTGTGTCCCTGCATAAGACCAGAGCATTAGGAGTCCTCTGGTATCTCTCCCTTCTACAGGCTGCAGAGATGAGCAGCGAGGTGCGGGCTGACCTTGGCCTTCCTCTGGGTGAGGCTGATTGAGGACTCGCTGAAGGTGATGGAGGGGCTGTGGGTTTTGGGCACTGGTGAGGGGGAGGGCTTGGGGGGAACGTCCAGGTAGGGGCTCCGGTACAGAGAGCTACAGCTGCTGTCCCTGTGACGGAGGCCTCTGGGGAGCCTGGAAGAAGGAGGGGGAGAAAGAGGACAGAAAGAGAAGGAGAAAGGGAGGGAGAGGGGGAGCAGTACAAAGTCAGTCTGGGGGGGGGGGGGGGAAGCTGGCATCAGTCACTCAAGACTGTCAGCTCTTCTCAGGCTCAAGCATGCCAAGTACAGAGGGAAGAGGAGAGAGAGAAAACAGAGGTAAACAAGACAGAGACACATACTATAAGTACTGTGTGTGGGTATTTAAGGGTATGTTTAGTTGTTGGAGCGTGCAAGAGCTCAAGAGGGGGATATGATTAGTTTGTATAACAGTGTGTATGTGTGTCAGCACATGTGCGTGCGTAAGAGTGTCAGCATGTTTTTATCTCAGATTTGGCTAGGATTATGTGTGTGTAAGTGTATGTGTGTGTGTGTTTACCTGTCTGTGTTGCAGGGGTATGATGGGGTCGGGGAGCTTCGTGGTCTCTGTTTCCAGGGTCTTTGTGGCAGACTCCCTAGAGAACACACACCACATCCTGAACACACATCTAAGGACGGAGCCTTTGCAGCTCTTCGCTGCACCGTTTCATTATGAATAACGTCACAAGCTTTTTTTAAATTATTTAGATTTGTTTATATTATTCCACAAAACCTTTAATCCACGTTCCTGGCTCAAATGAAAAGAATTCTAAGCATTTCTAAAGACTACATTATTTTGCTGAATAGTATCTACCCTTACAGTATGTAATAATCCTGTTGATTGCGTTACTTAGGCTGCTGAAGAACAACAAAATAAATGTCATGTTTTCTTCCTTCACATTCTTAAAGTCTAGAAGGCTCCTCAGTATCCTCAATATCTCCTGAACCGTGAGAAAAATCCAGTCTGAGTACATAAAACACGGATCCAGCAGTAATTCTGACAGAACAGCAGTTCCGAACACAATGACAAGTCCTGAGACAAGACGGGACAGGCAAAACTGAGACACTTCCACCTACAGTACAAGTATATCTATCCACCTTTATATATGATATCTTGTCATATTTCCTTATCACACAATTTGGCACTGATGCTTCCTGTTTTCCTCTAACAGGATGATGGACCTTGTTCCTTCTAGAAACATCTCTGGTTGACCCGGGTCACCCCGGTCTCACCTGACTTGCTGGAGTCCTCAGAGTACCTCCTGAAGTCAGCTGCAGCCCCAGGGGTGTAATCTGGGTAGGGTCCTCTTTTACCTGCCCAGGGATGCCATGCCAGCACGCACCACACACACACAACAGGAGGCAGGAGGAATGATCCCACACGGTGTCACACAGAGATGATTTGGGAGGATAGAGGAGGGAGAGGGGAAGGAGAGAGCAGGGAGGGGGTGAGTGGATGATATAAGTACAGAGAGAGGGGGAGAAAGGAGGAGAGAGACAGAAAGTTGGGGAGGAGAGAGGAGAAAAAAAGAGAGATATGTTGGACGGGAGATGGGTCTGAGGGGAGGGTTTAACTGAAAGACTGTGCTGAGTCCCTGATTACAGGTGCTCACCCACTTCTAATCCTGCTCTGTCTTTAGGTTTAACCCTGTAAGCCTATTAGCCCATGTCATCACAGGAGAAAACCCTGGCCCAGACTGCGTAGACTACAGTCACAACACAGGAAAAGGTCAATATTACCTAGCTTTGTGTTGATCCCGTGCCAACAAGAACATCCTCATCAGGTGAGATAAACATTACGACAGAAAAGTACAGACAGATACAAGGATCTTAGATTCCTAGAATATTCTGTAGTTCCAGTGAGAGAACCCTTTAAAGCAGTCTCAACTGTTCTAACCTCACAACCCACTTTTGTCCTTGGTCATAAAGTCACGACTGGAGGAGGGGGAGGGGGGGGGGGTGCTGGTGGTGTTTCTGTTTGGCTGGTAGGTGGCATGTAACTCTGTATAACTCTAGACGGCCATCTCCTCTGTGTCTCATGGTGAACGCATGAGTATGACTTGAGCATCGTCACAAGTCAAGTTCGGTAACTTAAAAATAAATGTTTGATTTTTGGACAGGGCTGAAACACACGTCCACAACCCTCTCCACATCAGCTCCCGACCCACCAGTTGAGAAACACTGCTTTAAAGTATACCTTCAGAGGGTTCCACCCCTTTTGGGTTCTAGGCAAAACTTCTAGAACAAACAAAAAGGTTCTACAAGGAAACTACTTCACCGATGAAAGGTTCTTCTTTACCATGAAGCCTCTCTCTGATCATCTGGCTCCTCCCACTAAGGTGTACAATGTTGTCCTGCAGAGATCCTTGGTCCACCTGCTAGGAAAACAGTCAAACAACACGCTGTTTAAATGCTTTCATCTCTTCAATTACATGCAAATGTATTCTATTTTTGATTTAAGCATTATTATTATGCAGAAGGAATGCCTCGTCACATGTCAGATGGTTACACATGGAGAGACGGATAGATTGAGAAATGGAGAGAATGAGGGGGGTGGCAGGACGGATGGAGAGAAGGTTAAAAGGATGAACGTAGGGAAAAAAGGATTAAGGGAGGGACGTGGGGATGAATGGATAAAGGAAGAAAAGAGGGAGGGATGGAGGAAGGGAGAGAAGGAGGGAGAAAGGGATTGAAGGAGGGAGGGGAAGAGAAAGGGACAGATGAAGGGAAAAAGGAATGAAAGGGATAAAGGAAGAAAAGAGGTAGGGATGGAGGAATGGAGATTGATGCAGGGACACAGGCAGAGACTTACTGAGTCATGAAAGACATCCTCCACCAGCTGTCGGATGACTCTATTGGGCGGAGGGAGGAGAGACGCCTTGTGCTGAGACTCACACGCCTCTAGGATGGAGTTCAGGGTCACCCTGCGATGGGACAGGTCCTCGCACATGCTCAGTAGCAGGCAGTTCAGATGGTCGCTCAAAGGGACTGGCTGAAATAGAGAAGGGGAGGAGAGAAGCGGTAAGCCAGGCGAGAGAAAATGAAAAGAGGAGAGAGAGAAAAGAGAGTGAAGGTAAGAGAGGTGAGAGAAGGGAAAGAGGAGGAATAGATTAGAGAGAGAGAGAGAGAGAGAGAGAGAGAGAGAGAGAGAGAGAGAGAGAGAGAGAGAGAGAGAGAGAGAGAGAGAGGAGAAAATAACATGTAACAGATAAACCTGGACCAGAAACCATAAAGTCACTGGATATAGCTCAATGATACAGCATTTGACAGAAGATCAAAAGGTCACAAGTTCAAATCCCCCCTGTATGTCACTTTGGGTAAAAGCTTCTGCAAATACATTACATTACATATAGTTCTACAGTGTGAGCTGCTATGATGCACTACAGTTTTATCTTTAGTTGACCATGACTTAAAGGTAGGGTCGGTAATGTTGAGACGCACTTCTTGCTGAAATAAACTTCACGTCCTGATAGTAACCAAGAAATCAAAAGGTTTGACAGTAAAATCGAATAAATCTGATATCTATGGATGTCGCAGGACTGTAATAAACATGATCAATCATTTACTTTGGACCAAACTTAATAATTGGATAGCATTCTGACCAAATGCAATGATTGGAAGGGTTACTTGTCTATCTGTCTATCTCTATCTGATATTTTAGTCTGAATCCTTCCGACCTCAAGCCAAAATTGTTAGGATCGCAAAACTTACCAATCCTGCGTTTATTTAGCTAGCAAATATAATTGAGTCATTATTGCTGCACTGCAGTTTTTGTGTTCACCTGGTACCTGGCAGCTGAGATATGGTTACTTTGCAGTGTGGCTAGTAATGGAGTTTCAAGAAAGTTTTACAAGGGGTGGCAAGTTGGAAATCAAGGGTGGTATATCATTCTATTGTCGATTATGTCCCCTTTATTTATACAAATCCAGATAGTGAAAACTATTATTACAATAAGCCAAAATATATATATATTTTTTTATACATAAAACACATATCTAGGAATGTAAAAAAACTATTCAGGTTTACCGTAAATACGACTTAAAACAATGTCAGCTATTACATATTCAGCAGCAAAACAATTCATGTATTACATATTCAATTGCAAGGTCCAACCATCAGGTCATGGAGCTAAAAAAGAACAATACAGCGATTGACATGTTGGAAAGCAAATTGTCTCACAATGTCATCCAGATCAAGACACTTAGCATGTTTTGACCTTATACTAAATATAGCTAGACTTGAAAATCTACTCTCAGCCATGGTAGAACGTAAGTGATTCTTGACCAGCTTTAGAGTTGAGAAATTCCGCTCACATGAAGCACTGCTGACGGGCAATACTGCAGCTATTTTACACAAATGATATAGTTCAAAGAAAACTGTCTTAATTGTATCCAAAAAAATTAATAGTTCCATGGTATTAGTGGGTCTCTCATTTACTGCTAGTAAATTTGACATATTTTTCACTGGAATGGAGGCTACCATGGTGACAAGAGCATGAGCAATGCGGACTCCGGGGACTTACAGGGAAGGGGGGACTCAAAGATATTGGACCAAGTTACCATGCGCTTTTGATCCTTGATCTTCTGTCATACATATCTGTACGTTGCTGTGGATTAAAGCGTCTGCTAATAAAATGTCAAATGTAAAGGGCACCCACCTGATTCTGAGGAAGATGGTAGTCGACAGACCAGTACAGAGTCATGCCTAACGAATACACCAGCATCTGGCAGAGAGACAGAGACCATTTAACCATAAACAGCTACAGAAGGAAAACATTGGTCCGGTTTCACAGACACATATTAGACAAGTCCTTAAAGGCTCTCTTAAGAATCTATTTGTTATATGCTGGTTAACTATAAGGTTCAGACTGTGTGAAGGAAATTCTGCTGATGAAATCATCCAGGCAACTCTCCCTCTGGATTTAAAGAACAAATAAACAGGCTGCAGCAGCCATGCATTGTGTAGTTCTTCCCTCCTGCCACTAGATGGGATCAAAACACCACCTTCTGTCTTTTATCCAAGCTTATAATAGAGAGGCCACCAGGATCATTAGGTTATATTAGGCTCTGTACAGTCTAGGCAGTGTTCTTTTTCCAGAATCTGGAGAAGCTACTAGAAGTAGACGTAACTCTTGGTAGAGTTGACTGTGACTATGAAGCAACTTGTCTATGGACAGTAACTGAACGACTGACCGCCTGTTGTTTAAACGTGTATGGACCGGTAGAGGTACCTTTTCCATAGCAGGTTTGGTTGAGCTGGCTCTGCCCTGCAGCATCTCCGGGGCAGTGAATGTGGTCACCTGGTCTGATAGGGCACAGTTCTTAAACGCCAGCGTGCCAGTGGCTGAGAGCAACAGGGAGGAGGGGCTTATGATGGTGGACATGCTGTTGTGCCCTAGACCCGAAGAGGAGACAGTTCATGACCCATTAGACAGACCCTCTGTACCATGCCTAAACTCTGCGGCCTAAAATGATGGTTCCAATGTAATAGACTGGCACAGTGCATCGTAGGCCAGCTGTAGCGCAGCCCGTAGCTGTATACCAGGAGCAGGTGGATAGTGTTCCAGGTCTTACCTTTGTAGGAGACGTCCACCAGAGACTCAGCGGTGCCCAGTAGCAGAGACCACACTTCGTCCTCCAGGAGAGGGCCTCCCCTGGCCTCCAGCACCTCCGCCAGGGTCACAAACGTGCTACTCATCCTGGCTGCACACACCCACCACACACACCTGCGGATGCACAAACACAGGTCAGAGAGCAACACACACACACACACACCTGTGGACACAAGGACCGAGGTCGGAAAGCAACACACGTTCACGGACACGTGCATGGACAAACAAACACACACAGTACACACCACCACACACACTTGACATTCGAGGTGCTGTCGACCAGTCAAGAGGCAATCTTGGACAACAGATTTTAGCATACACACACCTGGCAACACGGGAATGAAGGTCTGTCAACAACAACTCATGCTCATAGGACACCACCACAAACACACACTCACACAAGCTTGCACACGTATGCACAAATATGGGCATTGAGTTACAAACATTCAGTAACCTGAACTCACACACACTCACCACATTCGCCTAGGGAAAGGAGGTATGTGCACGTAAGTAAATCAGTCTCTCTCTCTTTCTTACTCTCACACAATCAAGAACAAACAAGCACATAAACTACACACTTGTAGACAAAGCCCCGTCAGTCAGACTCGCAGACCCACTACTTACACATCAGAGGACAAAACAACCAACAAGTCAGTCAGCCAGTCAGTCAGTCAGTCGGTCAGGGTTCATTTCTCTTTTTTCCACACCCTTTCATGTGATCCTCCTGTACTTCCTGTCGTTTTGTCTGCTGTGCTGGGCTCTTCCTGAGGCTCACTTCACAGAAGGCTCACCAACAGTGAACCTTTATGATTGGATTCCAATTGCCTTGCCACAGCCCCTCGGATCCCACCCATCCCATAATAGGCTTTCCTTGAGCCGGACACAGACCTGCTGGTTGGCTGTGGCGACAACTTAAACCACAGTGACTGCTAGATTTCTCACCTCGGTGGCGATCGAACAAACAGACACAGTACCTTAGATTAATCACCAAAGACACCAAAGACAAATCTGCAGGTTCAATACATCAGACAGCTAATACCAGGGACTGTGTCTTCAGCTTCAGCCTGTCAACTTGAGCCACCTTGAGGAAATGAAAGGAAATGTTAGTGACTAAATCTCTATATTGCCTTCTCACCCCTGTCAGCTGAGCCCTTGACCCAAAAGAATGAAGCTGGGAGACAGGTAAACACAAAGTAAGACTCTTCTAGGCCTCGATTCCAAACATATTTATAGCCAACCTACATTTTTTTTAAATAATTCCACAACCTTCTGAAAGTATTACATTTAAATTGATTTAAATGTGAAGTTCCTGATCCACATCATGTAGGTATGTTTGAGTGGAATTGGGAACACAACTTGTCCTAGGGTGCTGGCCAAGCAAAACAACAGCAGGACAAACAAACAATAACCATTCCAGGTACACTTGTTTACTAATGATAAAATATTCAAATCAAATGTTGGCATCAGAGGACCATATTTTCCTTCAACACTATGTATCTTGCATTCAAATCTATGTGTGGCTAAGAGTTGCTCATTACAAGTGCTGGAACTTGGAGCAGTGGCATGTTGGTTTTGTCTGCTAGGTAAGGACAGCAGTAATACAATTCTCCACATAATCAACATGAAGTATTATCCTATGTCCTGAATCCAACATGCATGTCCCCTAGTCAGCTTCACCTGTAAAGAAGGTCAGCATGGGTACAGAGGTTGTATATTTAAGGACGTAATCACCTCTAGGTGTTTCATGCATGACTGTTGGGACACTGGTGTGGGCTACAGCATTCCTGCTCCATTGTCGTATCCTAAAACTATTCAAAAAGAAGTTAGCTTGTAGAAGCACAAACATATTTAAGTCTTATTTCTGTATGTATGTAACCTTAAGGGCTACAACTTTGGGCTGCAGTAAGCTCTTACATAATAACATCACATGCATAACAAATGTGCATACACAGGAGGTATCAATAGGTTGATTTATTAAATATGAATTGCTTCCTTTTCATCCTGTGAAGGAAGTGTAAATTGGTAATAATGTTGTTACTTTGTGAGGAAGGTGGGAAATGCTGACATATGTGTTGTGTGTCTGAAGCTGAAACCAAGACAGCTAAGCCGTGGTTACCATTCACACCATGCACCTGATAAATCACGAGCCATCCACACAGGTGTCTGAAAGCTGTGACATATGCATGAGGCTGTCAAATTTATAATGTAATACCCTAATGCATGGCCAACCTCTGAGATGATGATGAGTGTGCCATAAAGGATATTCTCCTGAGACACATGGGGGGGAAAAGCTTTCTAACAGTTTTTTTTTTTTTTTTTACATTTTAGGCAACATACATCTTTGAGTTTGGCTTGGTGTTACGATGTCTACATGTATAGAGTGGTTATGTCTACATTGTTTGGTTTTTAAATAGACCCATGATGGAACAGTGGTATGTTGTGTACTTTGGGTAGCCTTGTGATCTGGTTACTTAGAGACCATGAAAAGAAGCCATCGGCATCCCTCAGCAGCTTTACGAGCCTCAACGTGCAACTCAACGTGTGTTGCTAATGCTTACAGACAATTACAATTATAACTGGTACTTTCTTGCCTGGTAATCACAATCATTATTTCCAAACCATCTCCTTACAGATATATATAAAAACATGATGGATGAGTTACCAATGTAATTACTGTGTGAGAGGCGTGGGAGTGTCTAGTGACCTTCCTAACTTTTACATCAGAGACAACTTTTGCAAAATAAACAAAGTTTAATTTCATGTGAGTAGCAGAAGATTATTAAATGTAATGCAAACCTTACAGTTAAGTATTTATAAGTCTACCAATGTTGAGTGTTTTTTTTAATATTTTTTTATATAGGCTATTCCAGTAAGCAATGTTATAAAGATAACACGAGATATAACGTGTATCTCAACCTATGTAACTTTTTCCTTTGTCGAGAGTATATTAGAACTTCTTAAACACGGCCCTCAGAACAGCACGGTCTAGACCGCAACACGGGACCAGAAACAATCAACTCCTCAATCAAAACTGCAGACTGACAGCTTTGTAGATAGATCTGTTTACACACAGCGACTCAACGGCTCCCCGGTATGGAATCTTACCTGGTATCATATGTGTTGAATTCTACTGTCGGTTAGATCCACAGCCCCCGCCACAGCTCGAATATAATCCCAAGGATCATACCATGGTGTTGTTTGGCGTCCTATCCGGTAACTAAGAGCTTTATCTACGCCTCTCCATCAAAACGCATGGCGGCTACGAACTAAATGGTGTCATACTCTAAAATTGCACCACGAGCAGTTCCTCTATAACAAATGCATGAGATATAGCCATTCGGTGTTTCGAAACTTTTTCAGTAGGCTATTTGGGACTATTCTTAGCCCCGCTGTCTCTAAATACTTAATTGGATTACTCGCGCCTCTGACAGGTCAGAGGCGCGAGCCCGCCAATAGCGTGTTGGGAAAATCTCCGATCACGGCTAACCAATTTACCTAATCTGTCCGACGACCGTGTCCCAACGCGCAAACCGCGAGAGTACAGTGGCAGGTACCAGTAAAACCAATTGCTAAAGAATAACAAACATATACCGACTCACTAGGCCTCACTGGCTACGGCTCTGCACGATGCTCATCCCGTTCCTGACGGAGTTCTTCGATCATGGGGTAAGAATGAACTTGCTCTGCTAGAACACATCATGCTAGCCTATAGTAGCTCTAGCTGCAGCCGGTAGGCATAAAGTATTCAAAGGGCATGGTGCAGAACAATCAAATCTATAAAAACCGGATACATTCCTGATACTCAGTTTAACGAAACCTTACAACTTTGTAGTTTAGCCTATGCGAGAAGGTGAAGGAAAAAAACATTAATTTCTTGGAAGAGGCACTCAACTTTGAAATAATGTAATATTATCTAATGTCCTAATTCAATCACGCCCTCTAGCAGCCTGGAAAGCATCCTGATCAGGCAGCAGTCACAGGATGTGTAACTTTATTATTCTAGTGTCTGGTATTAAAGTAGGCCTATAACAATTGTTTGATTTATTATTGAGATATTGGTAAAATACACATTGAATCATCCCATATTTAAAATAAATCTGGTTACGTTACCATTACATTATGTAGCGTTTGTGTGTGTTTCTTGAGTGTGAGTGTCTTATGGTCTGTAAATTGCTTTGAAAATGTAGATTAAATGAATATACATACATAGATGTCATTTAAAAGGGTGGTTGTGTTAGGAGCGCTAGTGCGTAGAGTGACGTAGTACGCATGCCCTCTGCATTGCGCGGACGGCCCGTCAGTGGATAGAATGAAACGTAGCGCATTCGGTGAGGTCATGTTTTCAAGCCGAACAACGGAATAGATATTCTTCATAATCAGAATCTACACCGTGTCTGCTCCGAGCAACTATAATAGCAATTGAACAGAAAAAGAGTCGTTGTGTAAATCGTAGACGGAGGTAAGAGCAATCTCAACCCTTTTATACAGATAACCAATGGTATTGTTTAGCCGTGGGGGAGGGTCGTATGCATGCAACTGACAGATGCGTTTGTTGTCTACTCTATACGGCTTTATGCTACATATCCGTGTTAAAGCGACCTTTCTAAGAGCTGAACATTTTGTCAGAGAAAGGTAGCTCAATACACCAACCGTTCGTGTATGACACTGCCGTGATGCTGAAACGCCAGATGCGTCTTAGAAACCGTTACAAATACAGGCTACATAAATGTAGCATTTTATTGCTATTACAACAATACGCCTACCACACCATTCGCCTACATTGCTTTCAGCATGTTACCAATCACGGTCACCGGGAAATACATGTAATCAGTTATGAAATAATATAATCTCAAACGTTACCTGTCACCACCTTCCCCATTCGTCTGTAAGGGTCGTGTGGCCAAGGTTATAGCGGTACTGTGGTGATGTAAGGGTTAATGAATGTAAAAAAGAAAAGAAAAAAAACCCCGTATTGATCAGTGTCTGCGGCTCATAGAACTGTTCATTTTTAGCTAGCAGTGTATACATCTGATGAGACAACGTTTTTATCAGGTGGTAGGCTACTACCCTCTCGTTTAGGGTGCACATGAACCAGTGCTCGGCACGGTACATCAGAGGTTCTGCCGGTAGACCGGCTGTGAATACTGGAAGGACCAGCACTGTGTCGACGCCACAGTAGGCTATGTAAAAAGAGGGAGATTTTTTAAATATATTCTTTGGTGACAGCCTACTGCTATGAATCTAAAGCAAATAGTCGCTTATTATCAATGAAGCAAGCTTAGAACGCGATACAAATAGGGCATTTCGTACATGTGTTGTTTAGTGTTCTGCTTATTTAGTGTAGTGGGGCTGTATGCCATGTGAATTACAATTACCATAATTCATTAGACTTAATTAGAGGGTTGAGGAGAGGGTCACGGGTGCTAATGACAAGACTAGAGACTGAAGGGCCCTGCAGATGAATATATTGTGTTGAGTGGATGTTAGGAGAAACACAGGTACAGGGAGATCGAGGATGATGTGGTCAAAAGATATGCAGAGAGATGGAAGAGTTGGAAAAGAGGAACAAAGAGGGAGAGAGATAGAGAGGGGGATGATGTCAGAAAGAGATGGAGAAAGAGAGAAAGAGGAGGGGGAGTCAGAAAGAAAGAATGAGGAAGTCAGAAATTGAGATACAGGAGAGCTCTCCAACACCTAGCATGCCCACTCACCTTAGAGAGATCTGTAATTGAAATGATGACTGTATCACACTTCACATGTCTCTTATGTCACTGATTCTACATAATTAACACATACTGTTCCATGTCACAAGGTGCTATGCTTGCCAGACAGGATGCAGTTACTGTAACTCACTCCTCCTTCACCCACCATTAATTTAATTGCTAGCTTTTTGGTGGCATACCTGGCTAAAGCTGTGTTAATGATAGGTGGTGACCCGTGACAGTGAGTCAGCCAGCCACCAAGCCAGACAACTACCCAGCCAGCGAGTCAGCTATCTACCCAGCCAGCGAGTCAGCTATCTACCCAGCCAGCGAGTCAGCTATCTACCCAGCCAGCGAGTCAGCTATCTACCCAGCCAGCGAGTCAGCTATCCACCCAGCCAGCCATCTATTCCTAGCCAGCTAAGCAGCCTGCCTACCTGCAAGAGTGTTGCAGGTAGGCAAGAGCCTGTTAGTGTTGTTGAAAGGTCTCATCCTGAGGATTGGCTCTAAGAGGAAGCAGCCATGGTCCCCTATGGTGCACCTGGCACAGCTTCCCATGGTGCACCTGGCACAGCTTCCCATGGTGCACCTGGCACAGCGTCAAGGCCATCTCTCTCTACCTACAAAAAACATCCAATGTGATAGCCTTACATTATTATCATCAAGAGTAATGGTTATTACATAGTTATATTGAGCTCCTGCTGTGTGGTTTTTGTAAACCGTAAGTGTATCCACATACCTTGAGTGCGTATGAAAATATCATGTAAACAACAACACAGAATGAGTGACAACATTGTCAATTACATCATCCTCATTTTCTTTCAGTCTGATTTTCTGAAAGGCATTGTGTGTCTATTTTGATTCCATTTAGAGGGAGACAGGGTCTGTGATGTCATCTTTCTTTGACACTGGCGAGGCAGATGGAGGGCTGAGTCATTTTAGCTTGGCTCCAGCAGCTAGGCCTACTCTCTGCTCCTATGGACTGTGGAGTCTGAGTAGGGTGTGTGTGCATGTTTCAAATCTGATAGAATTCATTCTAAGTGCTGCCTTGAAGCCATCTTGTGCCTGCCAATGAAAGCTGTGTTTTTCAGATATATTCAGGGTGAAGGGGGGTATTTATCACACACTCTTTCCTTTCAAGTCTTACTTGGATCCCAGTTCTGTTTCAGGAGATGATAGTCACATGGGGAGAACAGCTCAATTTAATGCCTCTTTTAATACTACACAGTACAGGGCTTAACTTGACTCTACTCCACCTTTTCTGGTTTTCCATCGGGCAACCCTAACCCTAACTAGCTGGTACTGTTTTTTAGGATTTTATGGTAGCACCTCTGTTGTGGCTTCAAGCAAGCTGTGGCAATCCTGTACAAACCCACCATTTTTATATAACTACTTTATAGCGGCCTATGAAGGGTTCCAAGGTCTATAATGGAAGCCAAAATTGTTTTATTCAATGTACTACTTGATTAAATGGCAACCCCCAAACCAAGTCATGGTCAGTAGAGGAGGTGCAGACGTTCCTCTGTGTTTCCGACAAAGGATCCAGCAAGAGTGTGTGAGTCACGTTGAAGACAGCGTCCCAGCAGTTTCACGCAGCATAGCTGTGACGACCAGTTACAGTGAGGGGGTACACAAGTGCACGAAAAAGCACAGCGCGTGAAGTTCGAGTTCAGCGAGTACTGTGTGGTGGGAAAAGCAACTTAAGGCTAACTTAGTACCACAGGGTGTCCATAACCTTACTGGGCTTCCCAGTACCCTTCTAGTGTTCTGGGCTGTGGCCTGGCCTTGTACCCTCGGATTTTCCATGAGTCGGTGTTTCAGTTAGAGTCCTGGGGTGGTGTTCCAGTTAGAATCCTGGGATGGTGTTCCATATAGAATCCCAGGGTTGGGGTTCCAGTTCAAATCTTGGGGTGGTGTACCAGTAAGAATCCTGGAGTGGTGTACCTGTTAGGGCGAGTTCACACCAACCTTGTTTAGTCTGGTTGAACCAAACCCTGGCGCGTTTACCCCCTTAATGCGGTTTGTTTGGGGTGGTGCGAAAGCCGAAATCGAACTCTGTTGCGGACCAACCGCTCTCTGGGCATTATTTAAAATATGACTTAATTATTATTACTACTAAATGTATGATTGTTATTCTTAACAAAAAGGCAGCACCCTTTTCTATATAGAACTTTTTATGTAGGCTATGTAGCATGTAGGGCCAAGTATGCATTTGATCAAGGAAATGCATATGGATTCTGTTAACATAAGATGCTTTTATGATAGCCATACGCTACTATGCCCGCAGAAATGGATGACCTCATCAAATTATACTTTTCTATCGGATTTAGCAATAAAGAAATACCCATGATTTTTGCCCAGAATCACCAGATTGTCATAAGCCTCCGGACTTTGAAGAGAGTGCCATGATTTGGGCCTATTCAGAAGGAAACAACATAGCGCAACTGATTTGGATGCGGTATATAGCTTTTGAGCAAATGTGTGACTTTTTTCTCTCACAAATGAGCAGTTTCATAATCTCTGAGAATCTCTGAGTTATGATTTATTTATTTGAATATTCGGCTCTGATTTGTATATTTTAAATTATATATTTTACCAAATTGTACCAATAATTGAACCGCATTTATAATCACATGACTCATTTCTGGATTGTCTTTCAGGACTTTTAATTAACTTTTTTTTACTTGGTGGCACTGGTGCACAAATGCTCCTAATTATATTTTGAGGTCGCAAGACACCATTTCGGGTGCATATGCAACTAAATGGTCGCAATTTAAAGCCCTGGTTAGACTTTGGCCTTTGTGAACACAAACCAGACCAATTTAAAAATAGAAACAATGTAACATCCTCGCACTGATTCAATTTAGGACCTTTAGGTCTGAACTCGCCGTTAGAATTCCGGGGGTGATGTTCTAGAGAGAATCCTGGGGTGGTGTTCCAGTTAGAATCCTGGGGTGGTGTTCCAGTTAGAATCCTGGGGTGGTGTTCCAGTTAGAATCCTGGGGTGGTGTTCCAGGGAGAGAGGGATATTGGGAGGTATAAGGTTTTCTGTAATAGAGTAGAATACCCCCTGTGGCCCACAGCTTAGTAACTGCTGCTGAAAGTGGACCATGGATCAGCCTCGTAGCAGCCTGGTGGCTGGTGACAGGGTGAATGTAGACTACAGCTGTGGTCTGTCGTGAAGGTGCTCTACACAAGCTGTTACTGCCATTTTGAGGTTGTAGACTGAGATGTAACAGACCTCTCACTGATATTAAAATAGACTAAATAATCAAATAGAGCAGAGTCGATTTAAACATTATTGTCTAAGGAAATCTGTAATCTGTAAGTCACGGTTACATAACAAAAGGTTAAATCCAGCTAAACTACTTTGTTGCGCAAGTATGTGACAGTTTTTTTTTTTTGTATGCTGTGTGTTTGGTGTCTACAGAAGTCCTTTTTGGATGCCCAGAAAGCAGCACTGCAAGATCTCACCATGAACAAGAACAAACGCGAGAAAGAGTTCTACAGCGTGGAGGTGGGCGACTCCACCTTCACAGTTCTGAAACGCTACCAGAACCTGAGGCCCATCGGATCAGGGGCCCAGGGGATTGTCTGGTAACTATGGTTATAACTTCATACACAGAGCTATGACTGAGAAAGCACAAGGCGGTTATTGTTTCCAGTAGTTCTAACGTTGCCTGACAACGGAGAGGTTCCAGAATCTGCAGGTAAAGAGCTGGGGCAACGCATAGCTGCACGTGTGACCAATGGTGACACGACAGGAAGAAGAAAGGGAATCCCAAAACACGAATCCAAAATGCAAATCCCAGATTGTTAATCCCCCAAATGTTTATCTAAAAATGTGAATACCAAACCTCTCTCAGTTCTCTGTATTCCATAAAGAAAAGTCTTGTTCTGCTCATTCATATTCAGTGCTGTCATCTGCATGGGGGAATGTGGAACAGCCTGTACTTTAGCTACACTCCACACATGGCCTTATTCTGACCATGGTTGCTAGCGTCCTAGAAACTAGGATTCAGTATACAGACCTAATAATTCATTTCATGCCCACACTTGTCCACAAATGTCGTGAGTGCTTTCTTATCATTTGAAAAGCATTC
Source organism: Thaleichthys pacificus (assembly GCA_023658055.1). Taxonomy (NCBI): domain Eukaryota; kingdom Metazoa; phylum Chordata; class Actinopteri; order Osmeriformes; family Osmeridae; genus Thaleichthys; species Thaleichthys pacificus. Next base: position 16,516,633 of record CM042857.1, on the reverse strand, counting down.
AGATACCAGTCAAGGTTTCTACAGTGCTGCCGTATGCAGCTTTGTAACATTGTCGTCCATTTTGTCTTCTAGTTCAGCATATGACCACAATCTTGAACGAAATGTCGCCATCAAGAAGCTGAGTCGGCCTTTCCAGAATCAGACCCATGCCAAGAGGGCATACAGAGAGCTGGTGCTCATGAAATGTGTCAATCACAAAAACGTAAATGTCTAAGCAGTTCAATAATGTCCGTCAAATAAATTATTGGTTTTATTGATCCTGTTCTCTTTCGAGAAACCCAACCTTTGCCACTGTCTCACTGGCATGTTTGTCTGTTTTTACATTCACAGATTATCGGTCTCCTAAATGTATTCACTCCACAGAAATCCTTAGAGGACTTTCAAGATGTGTAAGTTGGACTAATATATTGTTTGTTTCTTTGTCAGGAACAGCTTGTGTAACTAGCTATATTAAGTTTGAAATGATTTAATGCTCTGTCAGTCATTTAGTGAAGTAGGATAGCCCATACAGCGTTCTCAACTGTGACGGAGTGACTCATCAAAGTAGAAAATAGAATGTTCGGTTTCTATAGTAACCTTGAAGCATTTCTATGGGCTTTTATCACCTTGTCAATAATGAAGACAGTGTTAACGTTTATGTGTGTGTCCTTTGTTCTTGATTTTTTCTCCCCCTCTGTCTCGCGCTCTCACTGGCTGTCCCTCAGGTACCTGGTGATGGAGCTGATGGATGCCAACCTGTGCCAGGTTATCCAAATGGAGCTGGACCACGAGAGGCTGTCCTACCTGCTCTACCAGATGCTGTGTGGCATCAAGCACCTCCACGCTGCTGGCATCATACACAGGGTGTGTTAGCACATAGACACACACATGGGAGGGGGGCAAACATGCATGACTAATGCACATAAACACACACTGGAAACATGCATGCACACTTAACACACAGGGAACACATACATTCACACTCACATACAAAAGGCACCTACTGTATACATTCACACTTACATACTCACACGTATACTTACACACACAATATCTTATATATTTATTTTCTTGTCCTCTGTATTTGTGCAGCAGTATAAACGTTTAAAAAAAACTTTTTCACAGTTCTGTACATATACAGTACACACACACACAATTGCTTTACAGGACTATGCTTCAGTTCTAGTGGCCAGGACCTTGAGGAAGCACTAACCTATGTTTTTCTATGATCATTAGAATACTGTCTAAGTGAGTCTTCATATTGATCGGAGTCTGAGCTCACACTCAGTCTCCACAGATACACCACTTTACAAGATGGCAGCAACATGACAACAAATCCTTTAAGTGATCTGGTGTAGATTTAAAAGTACTTTTCACTGTAATATTTTAACTCATTCAGGCCCAAACATCCATAGGTTCCAAGTCTAGCCTATCAACCACATGGATCTTGAAATGTGAGCCACTTGTGTAGTGTAGATCCGACACCTCCTCCTGTATATAGCTCGTTCCCTGGTCTGTTCTGGCTCATAGTCATTAGCAGGTGAAGGTGGGGTGTCCTCATTAGCTTGGTCTATCCCGTGGGGAAGTTGCAGACATCAAAGACCTGTTTACGTCATCCCACGCCATCTCACAGCGTCAGCAGCATGCCTGCATAGAGGAACCCTGGAATGATGCTGACAAACATTCATAAGTCTGCCTGGTGCTGCCGACTGCAGTCTTATGAAACGCATACAGTACATGAACACACCAGCACACACTCAGACATGAACACACCAGCACACACACACATACATGCACACAAGTGCACGGGCACTAAACACACTGCCATATACACACATGCACATTCAGATTGTTTTGAAGGATGAAATCTATATCTACCCTTCAGGATCTGAAGCCCAGTAACATCGTAGTCAAATCAGACTGCACATTGAAGATTCTGGACTTTGGTTTGGCAAGGACCGCCGCCACGGGCCTCCTCATGACGCCATACGTGGTCACGCGCTACTACCGCGCTCCTGAGGTCATCCTCGGCATGGGTTACCAAGCCAACGGTCAGTACCTGTCAATCAATCCACTTGTCAACCGGTCAGGTGATCTATTAACCTCTGTGGTGATGCATGTTAAAATAACAAGGACAGTATGTTTTCCCTGTTGCTCACATCACTAGCTCCTCCTCTTCTTCGGGGTGGTCAACTGAAACAAATAGATTACTGACAAAGTATATATCATGCATGTATATACAGCATAAATACAGTATATACTATACAGCCTATGTATGTATATACAGTATATATGTATACGTAACTGCATGAATTAATAAGTGCATTTCTTCAAGAGGGGATGGATGCTCTTAGGTAGCTAACCTGCTGCTGTGTTCCTCTCTCTTCTCTCCTCTTCTTTCTGCTCTGCACTGTGCAGTGGACATATGGTCAGTGGGCTGTATTCTGGCCGAAATGGTCCGCCATAAAATCCTCTTCCCTGGACGGGACTGTATCCTTGTGGCTCTGCTGGAGGTTCTTAACAGACTTGCTAACTAGTGACTAACCCAACACTCACCTGTCCTCCCGCTGCTTGTAGGGCTAACTTAACACTTCCTGTCCTCCTGCTGCTAGTGCTAACCCAACACTCACCTGTCCTACCGCTGCTTGTAGGGCTAACTTAACACTTCCTGTCCTCCTGCTGCTAGTGCTAATCCAACACTCACCTGTCCTCCCGCTGCTTGTAGGGCTAACTTAACACTTCCTGTCCTCCTGCTGCTAGTGCTAAACCCAACACTCACTTGTCCTCCTGTTGCTAGTGCTTATTCAACACTCACCTGTCCTCCTGCTAATGCTATTTTTAACTCGACACTCACCTGTCCTCCTGTTGCTAATGCTAACTCAACACTCACCTGTCCTCCAGCTGCTAATGCTAACTCAACACTCACCTGTCCTCCTGCTGCTGCTAATGCTAACTCAACACTCACCTGTCCTCCTGCTGCTGCTAATGCTAACTCAACACTCACCTGTTCTGCTAGTGCTAACCCAACACTCACCTGCCCTCCTGCTGCTAATGCTAATTCAACCCTCACCTGTTCTGCTAACTCAGCAATCACCTTTGGTTCTCTGTCATGCCTGTGGACTCTCATTGGACGTTGTGACTGAGTGTGGCTGCTGCTATATTTGGGCCATTCTCCCTTATAAAACAACCTCATTTTGTCCTTTTCTCAAGTGTGTTTGCATGCTAACATCCGTGTCCTATTATCGTCCTGCATTCCCCTCCTCCTCTTCATCCCTCTTTCCTTCCCTCTCTTCTCCAGTGGATGTATGGTCAGTAGGCTGCATCCTGGCTGAAATGGTGAGAGGTAGTGTTCTGTTCCCTGGCTCTGATCGTATCCTTACCCTGCCATCCACCCCCCCTGCCCCCTTTTATTATTTCATCTCTTGTGATTGCTGTCACTCCATCCAATGCCCCCTCTTCCTCCCCTACATGTTTCTCCATCCCCATCACTGCCCAGCGCACATAGAACACACACCACACTAAGTTTTAGAACGGATCAAATTCCAGAAGGGTAAAGAATCGTGTACTGTATAATTCCAGTTACCAGGCCTGTAACAGCCTGGTGTGCCAGGTTAGGTCTGGGGTCAGTGTGCGGTGTGTTTCCCTGACCCTGCGGCCGAGCAGACATCGACCAGTGGAACAAGGTGATCGAGCAGCTGGGGACGCCGTCCCAGGAGTTCCTGTTGAAGCTCAACCAGTCCGTCAGGACATACGTGGAGAACCGGCCACGCTACGCCGGTTACAGCTTTGAGAAGCTCTTCCCCGACGTCCTGTTCCCCGCCGACTCAGAGCACAATAAACTGAAAGGTAGTGTGTGTATGGGAGAGTGTGTATGGGTTGTACATACTGGAGTGTATGTCCGGGAGTGTGTGTACTGGAATGTGTGCACGGGAGGGTGTAGAGAGGAAGAAGGGAAGAAACACATCTGCTTACCATTCTCCTAGGAGAATGGTAAGCAGATGTGTTTCTTCCCTCTCCAGTCTGTGATACACACGTATGACATACTGTTCACTATGGGTGTGTATATTACATCATCCAACGCTGCTGTAAACAACATCAATAATTCATATTGATAATAATCAGAAATAAATAATAATCCTTTGTCACCTACTTTGTCCCTAGCGAGCCAGGCAAGGGACCTGCTGTCAAAGATGCTGGTGATTGACGCATCCAAGCGAATCTCAGTGGACGAGGCCCTGCAACACCCCTACATCAACGTGTGGTACGACCCCACCGAGGTGGAGGCGGTGAGGCACTACTTTGATCTCAAACTGTCTCAGTTGTGGAATGCCAGCAAAAAGTTATCATGCCCGGGATCAAAACCCCCAAAATCATATGCATTTTCCGTCTCCCTTTCTTCTCTCTGTTACTCTCTCTCTCGCTGTCTCTTCTCTCTCTTCTCTCCTCAGCCTCCTCCCAAGTTCACAGACAAGCAGCTGGAGGAAAGAGAGCACACAGTGGAAGAGTGGAAAGGTGAGGGAACCTTCTAGAGCAGAACATGCCAATATAATTGCCTATAGATGTCAGCTCCTGTGACCTATAATGACAAAGGAACATTTCTACATATACAATTCACTACAGTCTCCATTTATTAAAATAACTTGTCAATGTTGCACGGCACACACACAGAATGGAACATGATGCTGGGAGCAGGCCATAGATGGTGTGTAAATATCACTGTCAGTGCCTGGTACTGCAAGATGAGGTCATAGCGACCCCTGCCAGGTGTTAACGGGACCCCTCTCTCCCCCCCCCCCCCCCCCCCACCCCAGTAGTCATGGGGTCAGACCAGCACCACAGCATTCTAACATTGCTAACACACATGTATCTGTATTCTGTTACTCACAAGGTATATGTGGAAAAGATGTCTCACCTGCCTGTGTGACTTCTTTTTTCCTGCTCCCTGGTCATCTGATCGGTCATTTGACTGCAGGAAAATAATAACTATTTGCACTCTATCAAATTTCAGGACCCTCCTTTCATTACTTTTCCTAGATATGTGCGTTTTATCACCCAGTTACCTTAAAGGTTCAAAATCACACCGTGACAAGCTGGTTTCAAACGATTTTGCTCCTATTTCGGCTAAATTCCTGCCAGCCTGCCCTTGGCCATATTGTTTTCTGGCTGCGATTCTCTTTTCTCTCAGCAGATGTCGCAGGGGCTCCCTCGTAGTGTTTTCTGTCAATTTGAATACTAGTGCACAGTGCCCATGATGCAGTTGGTGCTAACAGTTTTTCACAAGTGTTAACACACGTTTCTCAAAACAATAACGGCTTTCTCAAAACTGCACACACAAAACTGAAAACCTCACACACAAAATGCTAAACCTGACACTCCCTTTGCAAGATGACTCTTTGCCATCAAATCTCTTACCTGTTCACAAAATGGAACTCGTCTTTTCATTCGGTACACATAGCTATATTTTCAAATGACACACACATACCATTCATAACAGTACACACAACTAAGCATTTGCTGCACACTACCAAGCATTCACAGCACACTGTAGTGCAAAATTGAAAACACAGTTATAGAAATGGAACACACCATATGAATGACAATGGCTCTGGAGAATGAGCCATTTCTCCTTTTGTAAAATGTCTCAGTGTAGGCCTACTTTTTTCATAGTCAAACATAAAATAGCACACAAGTATGCAGCAAAAAAAGTTTTGTTTCGGTACACACAGAGAACAGGCTGACGGTCTGGACGTTCCTGAATGTAGCATGGTCAGCCAGGATCCTAGTTTGTATTTGTTGGAGTGTGATATGATAGCATTGTTCTCACGAACCATATTTACAATTTCAGTCTCCTGTTCGGCTGTGAAAGTGTGTGTTTTTCCTCCACGGTGTGGTTCTCTTTGAGTCCTGCAAAATACTGTCAGCACACTGTATTCTATTGATATGGAGTATTACAGCACACAAGGCAAATAGATTTCATACTTCTTCTCCATCCTGAAGATTCTTCAGGATGGAGATTCTAATGATGGCAGCAACTGTGAAGTGGCTGAGATTTGTTTGGACCCTCTGGTCAGCCTCCCTCATGCTCAAACCATGGTTGAGCACATGGTCTACCACAGTGGCCCGAATCTCATTAGAGACGACCGTTCTCCTTCTGTCTCTTCTTCATCTTTGTCCTCCTCTTCCTTCTCTTTGTCCTCTTACTCCTCCTCCCCCTTGTCCCCTCCTTCTTGTCCTCCTCTTCCTCCTCCTCCTCTCACTCTTACCCCTCTCCTTCTCTGGTTGTCAATATGTTCTAAGTTCTCCATTGTTCTCCAAACAAAACAGAGGCCCAAGGCCCTTTTCATGCTGCAGTCCTGATTGCAAATTGCTCACCAGACCTTAGTGTTTATAGATTTGAATAGTTGTGTGTTGTAGGTTGATGCTTCGAGATTTTACTTGAGAAATGTGTGCAACAACTGAACATTGTGTGTAGTGTTTTGACAACAAGATGATGTGTAATTGACATCAGTATGTAAACAAGGAAAGTCAGAGTCTAATGCAGATAAGGTGCAGAGTGTGAAGTAGTGCCAAATTGGGTCGAGCAATTGGTACATGAAGTGAAGGTTGTGAAAATTATGCAAAATCTTTGCTTTTGTGTGTTACATAACAATTGTAAAAAACTGTAAGATGTCAATGAAACACACAAATACAAATTACTTGAACTATAGATGGTGCACAGTGCCCGTGATCAAATTGGTGGCACACATATTCCAGGAATTATAGATAGGGCACAGTGCCCGCAATGATGTCGGTGACACACACAGATTTCTGGAATTATAGATGGGTAGTGCAGTGCCCGTGATGCAGCTGGATGATGACAGTTCTTCTCAGTGGCTTTGGTTCCCATATTTCTCAGATCACAATTGTCATCTCTGAACTACTTGTCCAACCTCATCTATTCTAGTCACTTATGCACATCATAAAAGCAATTTCTTATTATTTTAAACAAATTGCCAATGCTCTAGTGCATTCATGCAAATGGTAATGTTGCCTTCATTTGTCTGCTGTTTCCTACTTTCTCAATTGCTTATGTTATGTTGATCAAAAGGTATTATATTGGTTCTCTGTTCATTTATCTTACCACCACAAACATCTAGACATAAAAGTTCACAACACAAGTCACAAGAGCACAAGGGCTCATTCGGTCTCAATCTGTTTCTGTCTGTTTCTCTACATCTCTGTCTGTCTCTCTGTCACTCTGTCTCTCTGTCACTCTCCAGACATGATCTACAAGGAGGTGTACGACTGGGAGGAGTGGATGAAGAATGGAGTCATCAGAGGACAGCCTGCCCCTTTAGGTTAGTTAGTTAGTTAATAAACAGGTGGGAGACCGAAGGAGGAAGGGAGGGAGGGAGATCGATAGAGGCATGGAGGGTGGGAGTCATGGATGGAAGGAGGAAGGGAGAGTGGATCAGGTAAATAATGTAACAGGGTCCAGCTGTTCCCCTAATGGCATTGGCGGTGGTCTTCCTGTGTGGGCGTGCGTGTGCGTGTGCTCAGATGCTTTCCGTGGCACGGGTGTATCAGTGATCCTGTGTGTTTTTGTCGCAGCACAGGTGCAGCAGTGATTGACGGCTCCCCTCAGCCCGCCTCGTCCTCCTCCTCAGCCAATGATGTGTCCTCCATGTCCACTGACCCCAGTGACCCCTGCAGTGACCCCAACATGATCTCTGACACGGACAGCAGTCTGGACAGCCACACCTCCTTGGGAGCCCTGGGCTGCTGCAGATAACACACACACACACACACACACACACACACACACACAGAGACCCATGCTCATCCCCACCCCGACACTTTGTTACCTTATCATGGTTTAGGGTTTAGGCAACTTTGAAAATATGCTTTTAATGTACAGCTTTTTTACTACCCAACCCCTGCACTGCTGGTCTCCATGCTGTAAATTATTGTGGTTTATCTTTCTAATTCTTTCTTGGGTGTGCATCAGAGTGCGTTGGTTTCCATGTGAATTTGTGATGTGTAGTCTGAGAGAGAGGTTGTTTTAAAGCACATTCTGCACATGACTGTGGTGAAACAGCTGCTAAACAGAGTCTAGACTTACTGTTGGTTGTTGTCTGATTTTCTTATTCTTTTATGAATGACCCTTTCCACTGTACTTTTAACAGCACTGTTATCATTTTCCCTCTTTCTTGTAGAAAGTTTTTTAGTTTTGAAATGCTTTCCTTTTCTTTTGTTCCAGCTATTATCTTTGTTGCTCTGGAAATATATTCTTTTTATTATAGCATTTGAATGAAAGGTTGATTTGTTTGTGTATTTAATTTATTACTTCATGTTGGGGGGTTCAGTCAACAGTGTGAATGTACAGAACATGACATTCTGACTCTCTTTTTAACAGATTACAATTACTATTTTGATTTAAGTGCTCTTACATAACTGACATCACTGATTTCAATATAGTTCATTTTTCTCAATAGATTCAACACCCCTCTTTAATATTCTCTCCCTCCTCCCTCTACTCTCCAGTCTTCTCTCACCTGCATCTTGTAGTTAGAGTTCCTGATTAGGATAAACTACCTCACACTAAACACAGTACACATACTGTATGTCTGAATATACAGCACATAACAGCCCACACCATCCAGAAGAGATTTGTATTTATTATGTGTTCGTTTATTTGACGATTGATTGATTTCAAAATGAACAATGCTAGGAGACAGCTAGTGTTGTATGAAATGTACATTTCATTCAGAAGTCAAATGTATATGCATTTCTTTTTATTTTATTCTCAGATTATGTGCAATATGATTTTGTAGAATGTAGTATATAGGTAGTAAGTGGTCCTGCTGTACATTGTAAAAGTAGATTTATGTTCTCTGGGAGTCTGAAAACAGTTTGGTAATCGCCATGGCTACCTTTTGATAGATTAAGGTGTTTTTGTTGGCTCAGTTCCAAACGTATCCCTCTGTCCTATACTCTGGTCCCTATCTCCCAGTTTGGGGTTGGGTTCCCTTCCCGGTTGAACTATAATCAGGCTGCTGTATAGTAGCCTCTGGCGTCAGCTCCCAGAATGCAATTCTTGGGAATGTCACGCATGGCCTGAATAAATTCCGCATAGAGATTGACGCAGTATGGATAAAACGTGTACTGTTTAAACTGTACTGTTTAAACCCTGTCTCTTTGCTTTCTTGGCTGCGTCTAATCAGGCTAAAATGGCTTCCTCTCTTTGCTTCCTCTCCCTCTGCACTGATCAGAAAACATAAGGACAGAAGATGCTGTTTGGCTTGACGCCAAACCAGTTTTATAGAAGTCCATTTGGTTAGGACATTGAAGGAGATGGAACCAGTGAGATGAGTTGAATGGCTTGGCCAAACACACACAGTAAACAGTAGTCCTGGTCTTGTGCTGTTCGTCTGGTGAAGGCCGGTAGTATGTTTTAGCCTTTGGATCCGAACATGGCCTGATTCCAGACCAGTTGTATAAAGTGTACAAGGACAATGTCAACCTGCAACTCCTGACAATAAAGGGTTGAATTTGTTCGTGTTTTGTCTTCACTTCACATAATTTATTATTATACATTTCTTATAAAGCAAGTTAATGAATGAACAAGGAATTATACATGGGTCAGTGCAAGTAACCATGGGAATACTGAACCTGATGCACATACAGTATCTGTCAGATAAAGCATTTAACTGACGGTCTGAATGAAATATAATTACTACAGTTTCCATCTACAATATTTCCATTTGGGTAAAGGGACTGGAGCAGTGCCCTAGATAGTCTCCTAGGTCAAATAAGCTAGAGGTTGACATGTAGGAAGACCCCAGCCATGCTAGACAAGGGTTGACACTGTGACCACCAACATTGTATTATTATAGGCTGCACAGATGATTTTCCATGAAACAAGCTCTTTGGTATCCAGAGCTGTTCACTTGGAGCTGCACAAAGCTCTCCAGTGCAGTCAAGGCTAGGAACAGTTCAGCTTCCCAATGATAGGCTGGGAGGAGTGCAGCTGCTCTATGATAGGCTGGGAGGTGTTCTGCTGTCCTATGTTGGGCTAGGAGGTGTTCTGCTGCCGTATGATAGGCAAGGGCGCGTTAGTCCAGCTGGTCTTTTATCAGGGTCATGTTCAGGTCTATGTGGTACGTGGTGCTCCCGTCGTCAGGTCTCCGAGCGTGGTGAAGAACTCCTCCATCTCCTTCTGCAGGTGAACGTTGCGGTTCTCCGCGTCCTGGCGCGCCCTCTCCGAATTCTTCAGGTGGATCTCCAGCATACAGAACCTCTTCTTCTCTTGGTCCAGGTCCTCCTCCAAGCGGCTCATCTGATCCTGGGCCACAGAAAACCCCTCTTCCAGCCTGCCAATGGAACCGGGTACAGGTTAGATTGCAATGTACATAGCTATCATACTGTATAGCAGTACTCAGTCTAATACATCTGTATGTATCGAACACTCTGTAGAACATGCTGTACATACAACTGTATCTAACAAACTGTAAATATCTAGCATGTAGTATTTGTACCTCACACATTATATGTGACCTAAAACTATAGGCTGGCTGTTGCTCTGACCAGCCCTGCAGTCTTACTTGCGAATACGCGTCTCATAGGCTATCCTCTGTCTCTTCAGCTCCTGTTTCAGCTCTGACACCAGGCTTGTCAGGCTCCCGTTCACCCCTGACCCTTGACCCCTGCTGAGGTCATCCGCAGGGTCAGACCGTCCGCAGCCCGCGCTGCTCACAGACTGGTCCAGAACCTCGCTGCTGTCCCCAGCCTCCGAGCGACAACTTTGACCCTGCCCCGACTCCGGACCCTGCGTGACTCGGTCACTTCCTTCAGCCAATGAGATCTCACAGGATGTCCAGGTGGAGGAGTTGGCGCTCTCGACAGGCATGCTTAGACTGGAGGGTGTGGCTGTGACGTTGTCATAGGCGGAGAGTCTGTGAGAGTGGCCGGAGCTTTTGTGGGACTGGGAAGGCTTTAAGTGAGAGCAGGGAGAGTCTTCCAGCGAGTGTTGTTGAGAGTCTTTTAGTGAGTGTGAGACCTCTTTGAGGGAGAGGGTGGAGTCTTTGAGGCAAAGGGAGGAGTCTTTCAGTCTCTCTCCCGAGGAGGCGGTCCGTCTATGGCTGCGTAACGACGACAGGCCGTTCATCAGCCAGTTGCCTGTGGCAACCGACGACATGTCCCCGGCGGACCCCCCCATCTTCCCTTTGCCCACCCCCAATGTGGCCCCTGCCCCGCCCTTCAAGGAGCACCTCCAGGAGGGCACAGGTTTGGACTGCTTACTAGGGCTAAGGGATGCTCCTCCCTCGCTCTTTCCATCCGCCCTTCTGACTATCTTCCCTTCTGCTTTCGTCTTCTCCCTCCCTTCTGCCTGGAGGTCTTCTGCTGGCCCCTCTGCCTGTCCCAAGGAGGCTGGCTCAGGGGCTTTAGCGTCCAGAGAGGGGGTGCAGGGGGGCCGGCTGGAGGGCCTCCTTTAGGGGTCTGGAGCTTGACTCGGAGGAGGGAGAGGGAGCCCTCACTTCCTCGTGGGAGACCCAGCCCACCATGGCACGCTGGCCAGGGGCCTGCGGGGGGGGCGTCGGGGTCTTGGTCTCGTCCTCGGGCCCCTCCCTCTCATACAGCCGAGAGTGCTGGCTGATCAGTAGGGTCATCAGGTGCTGTATCTGGGAGCTGCCTGTAGGGGGAGCCATGGAGAGAGAGTTAGAGAGAGCCTTCGTATATGGTGCAAAGCTGAGGAGGTGGCAGGGATGATAACACCGGCCTTAGACTTTTCCTCAGAAGCATCTATCACACACTATCCCTACCACTTAACCAACCATGTTGTTCATTGAACCCTGTGTATTTTCAACCTAAACCTTTCGGTAACGTTTGTTATTTTATTATTACTGCAATGCTGCAATTTCCCCATCTATCTCTATCTATAGAATTAGCATTGGAAGGCTGATAGGGGAGTTGAACCAATGACCAGTGGGTCTGAACTCATGTTGTCTGGTTGAGTTGCTGACTCATGGTGTTTACCCTCCATCATGGTGACAGGGTCCTCCACTCTGGGCCGAAGAATGTTGGGTCCGAACACGGTGGCCAGGTTCTGAACACTCATCTTGTTCTCACTGGAGTGGGTCTGGACCTCATCCAGAAACCTTACACACACAAACAAATACACAGATGCTCACACACACAGACACACGTACGCACACAGTCACACACACAGGAACAAATATTGTATTTCATACTGAGCTTCTTAACTCCCCTCCTGTTTATCTGAGCCATGATGCTGGCAGTGTGTGAGTGTAGCAGTCTCCATGGCTTCAGCTGTCAGTACTGTGATGTCATGATGGGTGTATTTATAGTGTGTCTACAGACGGAGGTGCACAGAGAAACAGACGCAGATCCCACACTGAATCACTCCTATGTCACTTCCTGTGAGAAAGATTTGTGCGTGTGTGTGGGGGGGGGGGGGGGGGGAGGGGGAGGGACGGGCGGGGGCGGGTGGTAATAGTTTTTATGCGTTTTAGTTTCCTGGTTTTTAAAAGTCTTCGAAACTACCCAGAAATGACTGAACACATATTATTGAAAACCTAAATGACATTGTCAAAAGTATTCACACAGTCAGCAAAGCAAAAGTGTATGTGGAACAAACTGTGACTATTCTTTCATTCCTTTTACACAAAATGCATTCAATGGCCATGTTCTCCTAAATCAATGAACTTTCTTCTCATTCATACTCCCCCACCTGCAATAAACAATATATTTACAGCACATTATTCAAATGCGCACATTTCTAAAACACATTTAAAACAGAATGATGGCAAATGTCCTGCATTTCTGCAGCAACCAGATTGGAATATACAAAAACATTGGCTGAATATTTATTAATTCCAAATACTGATTGCAATTTCAGCTGAAAGCCTACCCAAGTGTCCTGTTTGCAGTCTCGTTACCAAACAGATAAAATAATTTATAACGACTAGTAAATAACCTCACCAAATCTACACAGTCACACATTCGCAAACTAATAGTGAATGAGTTGATATCTAGAGATGGGAAGGTAAATTAGATCATTTTGATTTGGAGAAAAACAGAACAACACGGAGGGGGTTCTTACTTGCAGATGTACTTGAGGAGGTTGTAGTTGACCTGAGGAAGAGCCTTGACCTGTTTCACCAGCTCCTGGATCCCCTGCAGAACAAGAGCACATCCACCATACCTTCAGAGAGAAGTCAGCTCAGCTATGAAAGAAACTTCGGATCTCTCTCATAGCTGCACATACACAACACATACACACACACACACAAACCAATACACACATGCACAAACACAAATTAAACACAATCACAAAAACACACAAACATATACCACACCCACACGCAAACTAACACACACACACACATGAACTAAAACACAAAACACAATCACACCATCTCGTAGTCCTTGGTGAGCAGCTGGGCGCAGGAGAGGAACTGGGTGTATTTGGTGAACGGGATCACAGGCTCAGGCAGCTCCCTCAAGTACAACTTGAGCAGCGACGCCACTGTGTGGACATCTGTGGAACTGCAGGAGAGGACAGGGCGTGTGCTTAGCTTTGGCGAAAAACGGCAAGATCCAGTTTGAACTCCAACTTTAGATTCTGTTTAAAATCCCCCCCCTCAATTCTGGTAAGGGTTAGACATACAGATCCTTCTCTTTTTCGGTTGTACTTTTTACATGCACCATTTGTTTGTCTATTTAAATGAAAGCGTCTGCTAAATGATTCAAATGTCAAATGTAATGTAAGTGTTTCATTTCGTGTAACAGATGACCACTCCAGATCTGATGAGGGAGAGTCGTGGATCCTCTCACCTGTCGAACAGAGGCTTCTCTCCCCTGTCAAAAGCGTCCTGCAGCTCTCGCACGAGATTGGTCTGTCCCGGGGCCCTGAATAGTCCCTCCTCCCCAAGCCCCTGTTGGAAGATGAAACACACACACTGCTCCACCAGGACTGGGACCCTGCGCTGGGGAGAACACTGGGCCTCGCACAGCATGGTCTCCTCCAGGTGCTGGCCAAACACACCTAGGAGGACACACACAAACACACACCCAAACATACAAGATATTGCATTAGCAAACATGCAGAGTAATAATAACATTTGTGTTAATGTACTGTACTTGCATGTTTTTTTGGACAGTGAGTGAGTGTGAATGTATGTGTGGCTACAGTATGTGACCAAGGAAGAATTTAATTTATAGTTTTTTAGCCCCTATGTTTGTAAGACATGCACTTGCCGTGCTTAAACATGCCTCTATTTACTATCTCACCCTGTGTGTAAATGTGTGAGTGTTTGTATGTAAGTGTGTGTGTGTGTGTGTCCTACCTCCCCCCAGAGTGGTCCATATGGCTCTGCGTATAGCTCTGACCCAGTCCTCCATGTCACTGTGGGAGTTAGCCATCAACAGGAAAGACTCATGGCTCAGCCCTGAACGATCCTTCTCTCCAGCACCTCCTAAACACACACACACACACACACACGCATACATACATATTATATGTGACAGTGAAGGATTAAATCGATGAATGCAAGGGAAACACACCTAAGTCTTTCAGAGCATTTGCTCATCTTTATGAGTTACTAAAACATCCTTGCAAACAAAAATGACTTCTAATGTCTGTCCTTGAGTGCTTCTCCTCAGAGCCGTGTGTGAGGCTCTGACTGAGCTCCAGAAGTCCTTCTCTGAGCACAGACAACCACCCTGTGTGTGCACGGTGCACGTGTACATGTGTGAACCTGCGTGTGTCTGTGCATGGTGTGTGTGTGTCTATTGCAGAGACACAAACTCTGTCATGTGGGGAGAGAGATGACCTAGAGAGGCAGAGACCAGATTCTGCATCTGCTGTAACCATGTGTTTCTCTCTCCCACCTTCTCTCCCTGTGTCTCTCTGCCTGTCTCTCTGCCTGTCTCTCTCTCTCTGTTCTTTCTGTGTTTTCTCTGTATTTTCTCTCTCTTTGTACTTTCTCTCTCTCTGTCTCTCTCACTGTTTCACTTTGTCTTGCTGTCTTTCTCTCCCTCTCACCCTTTCCTCCTCCTCCTCTGCCCCCCCCCCCCCTGCCCTCTGAGTTCTGGCAGAAATTGATAGCCAAGGTGACACCATACCCCCATTCTCCAACACACATGACTCTCAGACAAATACATGGTACACACTTTCACACACACACAGAACACACTTTTACACACAGAGAACACAACACACACACACACAGTACACACACACACAACACACACACACAGTATACACTCTCAGACACACACAAAGAAGAACATGGCACCCTGTTGGTAAAACATTTATAGTACTGTCACCATTTGTGTTCATTTAAGGTTTTACAGGAATACACAGATCTTGACGGTGCTCCATATCCCAGCATGCACTTCTTCTGTTGCTCCATTTATTGCCTAGCGACCAGGCAGGTGTTGACGATATTGACATTCATGTCATTTATAGAGCTGTGTGCTGAATGGACACAGGCATGCAGGTCATGAGGCAACACTTTCCCTCTCAGGTGTGTGTGTGAGAGTGAGTGAATGAGAGAGAGAGAGAAACAGAATGTGTCTTCCACATATCAGTTAACCAGCCAACACTTTCTCTCTCAGATTTATGGCCGAGCGATTCCCCAAAGCTAAGTCAGGAACAGAAAGAAAGACAGGTATCCAAACAAATGGACAGATAGACACAGGGAAAGAGGGACAGAGGGAAAGAGAGACAGAGGGAGGGAGAGAGACAGAGACAGAGAGACAGAGGGAGAGAGCGACCGAGAGACAGAGGGAGAGAGAGACAGAGTGGCAGAGGGAGGGAGAGACAGCCTAGACAGAGAAAAACTTCTCCCTTGCTGCATGCTCATTCACCTAAAACAGCTGAATGTGTTTTCCAGAGATTGTCTGTGGGACACAAGGTCGTATCTATGGGAGCTGTTTATGTGTTTATCTATGGAAGCAGTTTTTTCGCTGGCATTCATCTCCTTCTAGGAGAAGAGAGCATCCATTCACACTACTGGCTTATGTTGTTACCGGGGAAGTAATGCCTGTCATGACCCCTGTCATGACCCTACCTGCCATGACCCCTGGTCTCTACTGACACTCAGACAGAGAAAGTTCACCAAGACACTACACACAGACATAATACCTCGCTTTAACTCCATACTGCTGTACGTCCGTAGAGATGGGACACACATTCCAACACACCGAAATGCAAGCCCATATGCAGGCACGGTGCTTGCACACACAGACACACGCCTCCACACGCACACATGCAAACAAAATGGGACCAGAATATCCACACCTTTACGAAAAATAACTCGGAACCTTCCAAGCTATCTGCCGGCTGCAGGTCAACATGCTGTGCTTACCCAAGAAGATGTCAGGGGCGGTGTGCGGCTTGCAGCAGATATGGCCCATGGTTGGATCCAAAAGAGAGGGGTGAGAGAGTGAGATGGTGAGAGTGAGAGGGGGGCTAGGGGTGTGAGATGAGGGGGTGAGAGTGAACGGTGAAAGGGTGCGAGAGTGAAGGGGTGAGAGTGAATGAGCGGGGGTGATGGGTGAGAGGGTGAGAGGGTGAGAGAGTGAGGCGGTAAGAAGGCAAAATAGTGAGATAGGGGGAGGGGGTGACCGAAGGGGAGGGGGAATGGGTGACAGGGTGAGAGGATGAGAGTTAGAGAATAAGAGTGTGCGAGAGAGTGAGAGGGTGTGTGTGTGAGAGAGAGAGTGAGAGAATGAGAGAGAGTGAGAGGGTGAAGGAGCACCCGCCGACTACCCAGCTGGTACAGTCAGGAGGAATCTACAGCTGTGACATGTCAGTT